>CAJNDS010001691.1:755916-761510 GCA_905221605.1 Symbiodinium natans
TGGGCTCTTTTTGGGGCTTTGGGCTTGCCGGGTTTCAGGTTTCTCTTAGGGCTTGAGGTTTATGGGGTTTGGGTTTAGGGCTCTTTGTGGGGCTCAGGGTGTATAGGGTTTGCGATTTAGGGCCATCCAAGTTGCAGCAAGTGTAGCGAGCCACCACTGGCTGCGTAAACCCTAAACCCTGAACCCTGAACCCTAAACCCTAAACCCTAAACCCTAAACCCTACCGGTGGCCTCATGCTGCGGCCTGCCCAAACTACCAAATTGAGGGCTCTGTGTTTCCTGAGGGTGTCGTGGCCAACACCGCGAGAGGACCAGCCCATCATTGTGAGTCATTTGAAGGTCGTGGATGGCATGTAAGCCCTACAAGTAAGCCTTAAACCCTAAACCCGAAACCCTAAACTCGAAACCCTTAACCCCAAACCCTGGCACATGCAACCTTGAAGGCCTTCGAGCTAGGGTTAAGCAACGTGGGGTTTACGAGCCCATCTAGCTTTAAAGCGTCGCCCCCCCCCCCCCCCCACAAGCCTGCTTCCTTGTTGGGGCAATATTTATCGTTTCGTTTCCTTCTTGGGAATCAAGTATGACAGAAATGTAAAGTGATAACCAACAAAGACCCAGAAACCCCCAAACCGGACATGACCTTCGACCCTGGACCCTGGACCCTGGACCCTAGACCCTAGACCCTAGACCCTAAACTCTAAACCCTAAACCGGACATGACCGGCTGGGCCTCCTGCCACTGCGTGCTGCGGCAGGCGCTGGCGGCAACGGAGAAAGACACCACCTCCGTCGTCTCTTTGAAGCCCTTAAAATGGGTTTAGGGTTTAGGGTTTAGGGTTTAGGGTTTAGGGTTTAGGGTTTAGGGTTTAGGGTTTAGGGTTTAGGGTTTAGGGGGTGCACCTTGGGACGTTCCCCCTTTTCGTAAAGTGCTTATTCGGGATTGCGAGAGGGGGACTATAATCCTCTTTAAGGACTGTTAGTGTAAGGGGGAACATCCCAAGGTGTACCTTTAGAGTTTAGGGTTTCGGGTCCAGGGTTTGGGGCTTGGGGTTAAACCGCACCTATAGAGGAAACTAATCCTGAAACAAGTGACGCACATGTTACTTTCTTTAAAGGCCTACTTACATATGTTTCAGCGTATATGGGTTACGCTAGGTAGAGGTTTCAGAGGAAACAAGGGTGGCACAAAACCTGTGAGAGGCCAGGGAACGTCTGGTGTCAACCTTCTCGACGGGAAAGAACCCAGTAGCTGCAACACCTGAGAAGCAGACACGTGGGCGGGGTCGACCTGAACTATTGGGCCTTTGGGTCTTTGAAGGCCTGGAATACGGTACATTGCTTGTATGTTGATTTTCAAAAAAGGAAAGAGGTTGGTAGTCAAAGGCTGGTTGATGGTGCGAAAGAGAAAGATTTCAGAGGGCAAAGGAGGCAGGCGGGGGGGCGGGGAGGTTGGTGCTTAAAGATCGATGTGGCGGTTTACGATATTAGGGGTACTGTATTGGGGTCCTTATTATAAGGGGATCCTACTATTTCGGGGGTCTATATTCGGGTCCCTTATTATCGTAAACCTCGATTTGGAAAAACGCAAATCGGGTTTGGGAATCCTGGAAGAGATGTTCAACTAGATTGGGGAATTCCAGGGGAGGGGTCTCTCAAATTGCTTGGAAGGGGCAACCGTGAACCCTTCCCCCCAAGAGTAAACCCCCCTTTCCCCTAATATTGAATACACCCAAATACAAATGTATTATGGAATGATGGGGGGGGGTGTTTGTATACGATTAAAACGGATCTTTGGGTCTCTTCTGCGCCCTTCGGGGCCTTGCGGGTTTGAGGGTTTTAGGCTTCAGGGTTTTAGGGCTTTGCCTCTTGGGCACCCTTTTTGGAAGCCCCTTGTCGGGCCTCATCAGCTGTGGGTCTTCTTGGGGGTAGGAAACAATCTTAACTGGCCAAAGACCTTTATCCTATATTGGTTGGTGGTCTCTTTAAGTAGGGTTTCTGTTTTGCAGGGGGTTCTTATTAGGGTATCTAGGGGCTATTATGAAGGTATAAGGGCAACAGGAAAAGAGACCACCGGCTTTTATAACCCTTATGTACAACTTGTTTAAGAACCTGCCCAAAAATAAAAAACACTCCCTATACTACCCTTTATAGTTTTGAGGGGGTACAAATAGTAGTTAAGAACTTTGTGCTTTGAAAGGGGTTCTGCGCCTCTGTGGCTAGGAGGGAAGAAAATTCAAATCGGGTTTACGACAACAAGAGGCCCTGAATTAGTAGGATTCCCTTATAATCAGGACCCCGTAATTTCGGAAACCCCCATATCGGGTTTGGGAACGCGCGGGTGAGTGCATGCAAATCGGGTTACGGAATCCTGGGAGGACGAGGGGCTTCATCCAGTTTAGGAGACATCACACGCGCGAGGGTCGCACGCGCACGGGGGAGGGGGGGGGGAGGAGGGAGGGTTCCTGAGAGATCTTCTCGGGTCAAGTCATAGTTTTTCATGCTTCGCCCACCAAGTTCGCATGACCCACACAGCGAACTTTTCGAAAACCGGCCTTCCACACTCACAGAAACCACGGTAGCCACTCACAGTACGGCTGTGCTTGGACTGGATATCGTCTTAGAGTGCACTCCAGGCAGGCGCAGGATGGAACTCCCCCAACTCACTCGCCCGTCTGCCCATGTTGCTGCCTGCTGAACGCTCTGAATCTATCTTGCAACACTGTCGGGGCAAAGCCCAGCTTTCAACGCGCTTACGCGTCAACCTAAACCAAGAGATGACACACTTGCAGTGCAAGGCAGAGGATTGTCTTGCCAGTGGCCACCTAAAACAACCCCCCCCCCCCCCGCACCCCCATGTCATGCGCTGTGCATAATGGCATAAAGTGCAAGACAAAGGCACTTGGCTGTGCCTGCATGCTGTATGAAACTCACAAGGGTGTAGCTAGACTGAGTAACTGGTATAGCTCCAAAAACTTGGACTGGCAAAACCTGGGTCTCTTCCTTGTCTTATCTCTCATAGTAATGATAGGAGTACTAATATGAATCTTAACTTTTTCAATACTACGACTAATACTGATATTACTATTAAAGCTACAGGTTGCTCTAGGCAGATTGACTTCAAGAAGTCCGTGCCGCCGCGGCGCCAATCTCCAGCTGCATGCGGCGCAGGCCGTTAAGGCTGCATTGCAGGCGATGACATCCGGGCCTTGTAGGGTTCAGGGTTTAGGGTTAAGGGTTTAGGGTTTAGGATGTAGGATTTAGGGTTTAGGGTGGGTTTAGGGTTTAGGGTTCAGGGCTATTGGGTTGTAGCAAGAGCAACCTAAATACACTCAACCCGCGGACATATACCAGTAATTGTGGTACATCTCCCGTCTGTATGGGTATATAAGTTACTCCAGGGAACCAGGTTTGGGTATATAAGTTACTCCAGGGAACCCGGTTTGGGATCCTTGTTGAGTACTTTGGTTCTACACCCTCTAGCAATGGCCACGTAACCACAGGAATACTACTGCATCCCGATCGACAAGCAAGTTTCAAAAACATCCGCACTGGGTGCAGCGCTTATGCTCCAGTTATCCATGGACTCGAGCAGGGAAAGAGCCACCTCGAAGCACGCGTTCAGCAGCAGCAAGAGGTAAAGGCTCAGGGTGTAGGGCGTCTTGACACACTAAAAATGTGCCATCCTCCGACGGAACAATCTCAGCATCACGTCTGCCTACCTGTAACCCCAATTATCTGCAGTTTAATGGGTTATACCCTTATACCTATTTAATGAAAGGGGGCAATTCCTAGTAAGCTGTAGGTACTTGGGGTTGCAGGTATGGCCTAGGCCGGACGCCAGTCGCTAATCGTCCTGCAGCCTTGTACCCCGAAGCAGCCCACCAAGCCATAAACCCTAAACCCTAAACCCTAAACGCTAAAGCCAAAACCCAAAACACTAAACCCTGAACCATAATACCCCCCCCCCCCCCCCCGAAAGCATCAAACCTGGACAAGCCTCGGGTTTCGGGCCCACGACACTACCGGTTACCGTATTCCTACTTTCTTGGGGTATTTGGTGCATCACCCTAAACCCTAAACCCCTAAACCCTCAACCCCTAAAGCCCTAAACCCTAAACCGACCCCTAAACCCTCAACCCTCAACCCTAAACCCTAAACCCCTAAACCCCTAAACCCCTAAACCCCTAAACCCCAAAACCCTAAACCCGTTTCAGCTGCCTGCCAAGCTCCCCCGCGCTGTGCCGCCGACAGGGCGGCCGTGACCACCGCGACGTCGAGGGACTCGCGGCGCCTTCCAGAGACTCCAATCCGGCTTGGGGCCTATAGAGGGTTCTTACGGGGTTGGGGTTTAGGGTTTAGGGTTTAGGGTTTAGGGTTTAGGGTTTAGGGTTTAGGGTTTAGGGTTTAGGGTTTAGGGTTTAGGGTTTAGGGTTTAGGGTTTAGGGTTTAGGGTTTAGGGTTTTAGGGTTTAGGGTTTAGGGTTTAGGGTTTAGGGTTTAGGGTTAGTTTGGGTTTTCTAGCGTTGTGTAGGGTTTAGGGTTTAGGGTTTGGGGGATTTACGGTATGGGGCTTGGGTATAGTGGTCCATGCATGAAGCGCCCTGAAGCTATAATGTCGGAACCCCTTGCAGGGCCAAGGATATTCCTTCAATCCGTCTTAAAATCCTATGTTGTAGGGAATGTGCCCTAAATCCTACACTCTAAAGCTTCCATGCAGGGAATTTTCCCTAAACACTACACTCTAAACCCAAAACCCTAAACCTGTTCTCTAACAAGGTCTTTTGTCCGTGCTGCAATCTGTCACACCTGCCTACTAAATATTGAGATTTAGGGTTTAGGGGTGAGGGTACAACTCCATGTTTAGTAGCTCTTGCCCTATCATCCCTTATAAAGCATGGGGATTACACAATGTCAGGCGTGAGAACCTATCCTGGCATGGTTCCTGTCCGCATGCAGAAGCTCTGTAGATCAGGCCCTACCCAGCTTTCCCTCTGCTAGCAGGGACCTAAGAATTAGGTTACTGGATTTTGAAGGAGACGAGAAATGAGCCCCCCCCCCCCCCCCCCCCCCCCCCCCCCCCCCGCCCCTCAAAACAAAAGAGCTACAATTGGAGGTTTGGGCGAAGTCAAGGCTCCACAAAGCCCCCTGCTACGCGAAGGGTGAGTGTAATTACCTCTGCGTTTGAGTCGGTTTTGGGGCGTAGGCTTTAAGCTGTGGGTTTAATATATACTTGGGTCGTAAAGGTACTGTATGAGCACCGGCGTTTGCTGGTTTCATGAGCTGCTGGTCGCCAGGTGAGGGGTCTCGTTCACACATAGGTTGAACGGAATCAAGGTTTGGCGCGTGTATGAAGGTCGGCATAAGCCGTCTGGTCCTTGAAAGTCACCATGGGTTTAGGGTTGAGGGTTTAGGGTTACCAGATCGTTCTTGTTGAAGCCCAATCTCCCCCAATGAATGCAAGCAAATAACCCATACGTACTGCGTGGGTGCATGGACCCTGGGGCCACGGCCTCACCCCGCCAAGCAGCCCAAGAACCACTGTAGCCAAACCCTAAACCCTAAACCCTAAACCCTAAACCCACCCCCCCCCCCCCCC
>CAJNDS010001692.1:0-10731 GCA_905221605.1 Symbiodinium natans
CGTCCTGTCCTGCAACGAGTACACTCCCTTGTCCAACTTTCTGGCCGAGGCTGCAGCAAGCACGCCGTCGCGGTTCAGGTCGACCTTGGAAATGATCTCCCTGACGGTAACCGCTTCGTGGGCCGGACGAGTCCCCTCTGAAAGCGTGAGCGCACCGTCCTCGGCGATGTATGCAAGCCGCCATTTGACGCGAACCCCGCTGGCATCGGGGAGATAGCGGTGCACGCCGACCTGCGCACGGGCAGCATCTACCTGCGTAACCCGTCCTAACCTGCACACCTTAGGGCCTCCCCCTACACCCCGATAGGCAATGCGGTCGCCAAGGCGGAGGACGAAGTCCCTCCCGCGCCTGGTCAGCGTGAACTCCACTTGCTTGGCGTCGCCTTGAAAGAACTCTGTTGGCCCTAAGGCTGGTGGCGAGACCAGCCGTCCGCGGCGCCGGTTCCGCATCTCCTTCAAAAGACTACCGGCTCGCGGGATTTCCCGGGCCTCTGCCATCCGCAGGAACAAGAATGGCGTCTTCCGCGTGCTCCATGCCTCCGCCGCCATCGGGCCCCGCGCCGGGCGGAAGAATTACCCCCGCGACTCCATCGCACGGGCTCCAAGGTGAGGCCTTGCGCCTTGACTTCCTACATCCCGGCGCCAGGGGCCGGTCAAGACCCGGTTTCCAAGGCACACGCCCCGCCCCCTCTGAACGGGCCCTCGGAGCGTTCCAGACCACTCGGTCGCCTGGCTTAAGGTCCACAGTGCGCCTATGGCGATTTGCAAGTTTCGCCCGCGCTTCTGAAGACCGCGTCCAGTGCTCTCGGACCGCAGCAGCTAGTTCCGAGAACTGCTTAAACTGGCTCCGAGCCCAATCAGAGATGGGTTCGAACTGCAAGGCGTCTCGCAGGACGTCCTTTTCAAGTGGTAGAGCGAGCGACCAGCTCCGCTCTAGGTCCCTCGGGCCCGTGGGGTCCCGGAGTGTTATCTATGACGTACTCCGCCACCACGAGCCAATCCGACCAAGCTTCGGAAAGGGAGGCGCCGACTTGCCTGACGACCGCCCCCAACACCTTTTGAACTTCTTGGTGGACCCGCTCGTTTGCGCCTTCAACCCCAAGGTCGCTCAAGGCTCGCTGAACCGGCCACTCGTTCCCCAAGCATAGCGCTGAGTTGCCGCATGACACATTCTTGAGCTTCTGGCCCTCTATCCGATCTGATGCAGTCTCGGGATCTGTCCGCTGGCGAAGGGCAGCACAACACATGCGGCATGAACGCCTCCTGACTTCATGCCTGAGTCAGAAGACCTCATCGGCTCGAGGAGGATCCGCATGACTTAGGGGGTGCAATGCGAAGATACGTAAGCGAGTCGCTATCCCCTCCGTCTGTCCTCTCGTTCGCGTACCTTCTTGCAGTCCACGCCTGACTTCCTGCCAGCATGTCTCGGCGCCACATTTGACCGCACGAGCTTCAACCTTCGTCGGTCGAGAGCGGCCTTTAATGCAAGCGAGACATTTGGCGACCCAGGTCCGCACATCTTTCTCTAAGCTTGACGGTAACCTCAGCAGACCTATGGGCCCCAAGGACTCCACAGTGGACTGAATTGTAGCAAGCCCGGCGCCAGGTCACCCCATTCGCGCCCGCAGCCCCGTTGGGAACCGACGGTTTGACCCGTCCTGAGGGTCACCTCGCGCTCAAGCAACCCGTCTCCGGATGTCTCCATTGGCGGCTCTGGCTTGCGAATCGAGCCCGCCAATGAGGGATCGCGCCGCTGACCCTCGTACCACGCCGTACGAAGGGATCCCGTGACTCGGAACTCCGAAATGTTCGCCGCGTCCCTTGCCTCGACCGCAAGCTGCTCACGACGATTTTCGTCCTCCTCCGCGATCAGGCTCAAAGACGGAACACCGCCCTTAAACTCGACCTTGACCTTGGTTGAGGAATGGTCCCAAATACACAGGATGGGGCTATGGCTAACGAGCTCTAGAACCACTGCAGGGCCCTTGTGCTCTTCACCCATAAACGCCAAAACTCTACCCTTCAGCTTGCACTCATTGGCATTCTTCCCGCGACTGATAGCGCCCGCGGTCCAATGCCCTTCTACGCCCTCGTTGGACGAAGAGAATTGAGCAAGGACCCTCGACGCCTGCCGGGTAGACCTGCGGGGATCCGAAGCTGCTTCTCCGGTTGCCCGCCAGCCAATGACCTGAGTAACCCTACCCAGCTTGCTGAAGGAGGGGTCTAAGGCAACCTCTTTACCATTAGACCTCCAGAGCACTTCACACTGCTCATTCACGACATGTCTGTGGCCGTGCCAGTTCACCACTGACGACCAATGCACGACGATGTCGCCCTGAACCACATTCAGGGGCGAGCAGTTGTGCCCCGCCACCACAGCACCATCTTCTCTAACCACCCATGTGGTCCAGTAGGGCTTCACATCGCCCCACTTGGAAAGATCCTTGTGCTGGGAGCCGAGGCTGAGCTTCATGGAATGGCTCTTCTTCCATATCTTCCCACTCAGCATGCCATATGCAGTGGGAACTGGAGCATCTTTGGGCGTAGTCCTAAACCCTACCGCCCATTGCTGGATGGTTGAGGACCTAACCCTAACCAAACCTCCTGTCCTATCCAAAGTTGCAAGGACGGAGTTGACCTCTAGGCCCACCTCATGGGCCTCAAGGTCGCCCTCAAGCGGAGGTTCGGGCTCCTCCCGCTCGGCTATCTCTACCGAGATATCGACTGCCTCTTTCTCGATGCAGGCGGGGCAGCGAGAAAACAGGTAGGTCCGCTTGCCGCAGATGCACAGACCCTCATGGTCCCAGAGGGGTCGTGACGGTTCGTCCAGCATCCCTCTAATGCTGGCATCATCAATGGAACGAACCGCGTCCAGCCTCAAGGACCGCGGAACCTCCGCCCCCAATGCCTGCTTCCCTACGATCCCAAAACCTCGCAGGGGAGGCTCCGGAAAATCCTTCTTGAGTTCCGGACAAGCCTCGGCCACTTCCAAGTGGCCTTGCTGCGTGCGCCAAAGGCGTGGCCGCACCGCTACAGCCCTGGCTTCCTTGCGCTGCAGGTTCCTTGCTTGGAGCGTGAGCTCAACAACCAAAGGCCACCTAAGGACGGCTGTGACAAGCCCGCCTTGCCCTAGTCCTACGAGGAACTGCGGACGAAACCCCGAAGCTTCCCTAAGAACCTTGGCACACGAAGTAAGCAAGTCGACCCTGATCCGCTTGATCTTCTTGGTCCCTGCGAGCCTGCCGGCCCCGCAATCAAAATGCGAGGCAAGCCCGTCGGTATCCTCAAACGGACCCCAACAACCCCTGACAGCCACAGAAACTCCAGGGAGGCTCGCTTGAAAAACGCGCCTGATTTCAGTCAGCTCTGCGTCCTGCTCTTTCCAACGCGCGTAGTCAAAGACAACCATGACGCGCACCGGAAGGGCTGCGACGACGCACATCGGCACAGCCGCGGCCTGGACACGGCCCGCGGGCTCTGGGACGGCGTCGTTGCCGACCGCCCAGGGCACGGGTCCGTCACCCTCAGTACCCTCTCCGAGGTACTGGTCCAGGTCGAAACCTCGGAGTTGGCCCGACAGGCCCTCGAGATCTTTCGTCCTCGCCGCAAGGAGCGCATCCCGATCTTTGGGATTGCGGCTAAAACTGTCACCCAGCGTCGCTGAGCGACCGCTAAGGCTCCTTATTTCGGACCCATCCATAAGGATTTCCGCAACCCACCGGACGAGTTTCGGATCCCTTCCGATGTCCGACGTTTGCGCTCGGGTAAGGTTGGCATGATCTGTCCAACACAGAGTCCGAATAGAGCCAAACATGCGGCGTGTCGCCCGCTTTACCTCGAGCTGGGCAAACGCCTCCTGTATCAAGGGCGGCCAGTTCTGCTGCGCGGGGGTCAAGCTCTTCGAGTGCGTCATAAGCACTTTGAACTGGCTCAAGTCACGCGTCATCTGCACGACGCTGCCCCCTACCGCGATGCCCGACGCATCCGCGATCTGCTCAAGGGGACACGACCCATCCGCAGCAGAGGCCTCATCGAAGGCAGCCAAATTGATGCGGTTCTGCATCATGCGCTTAATCGCTTTAAAGGCTTTGCAACCCTCGGTGGCGGCTGAGCCCAGCCCGCCTTCAGGAAAGACGGCGCCTGGCTTCTGCCACTGCCCTAAAATCTTGGCTGCGTGCCCATACTCAACAGGCAGGTAGCCGCGCAACCAATTTGCGCAACCCAAAAATGCTGAATGTGAAGCTTCTCCCAGAGCGGGGGAAAGTCAATCACCGCCTGACAACGCTCTTCGTCAGGCGAACTCCCGTCCCGCCCAATGTTGTGTCCTAGGAGCTTACCTTTGGAGACACAAACTTCGGCCTTACTGATCCCAAACGAGAACCCAAACAAGATTGACTTATCTAGGAAACCCTCTAAGGAAACGAGGTGGTCGAGGAGGTGCGGGCACGCCTTAGGGTGCCGGGCGCGCATATCTGCCGCGAGCTGCTCATAATAATAGTCCATTGAAGGCTCCTCGATCATCTTATCGATGTCCCAGCTCTCCACGATATGATAGCTCGGGCAGCGCGCCGTGTCGACCGCGTCTGCTGGGCGCACAGCATCACTTGCGCCTCTTTCAGCCGTGGCCGATCCCTCACGCCAGCCAGCCCAGCGTGGCCCCTTGCGCGTCCTAAAGACCGCGAGGCGTTCGGTGACGGGAACCTCATCGCTGCACGCAACGCTTTCCGCCACACGCAAATCCCTCGTGTCCCAAAGACGCCACGCCTCACCTGCGCGCTGAAGCAAGCACGTTTCGTAAGGCGCCTTCTCGACCGCCACGGTCCCAAGGTCCTTCTGCGCAGGGCGCCTACCCCACACAGACGCGTAACCACCTGGCGCCTCCCACCAGCTGTCGACGCTTGGAAGGTGGTCCAAGCAAGTAAGGACTGCAGGCTCCTCAACAGGGCGCCCAACCGGGCCGCTCCCGCCCCACACCGAAGCGAGAACAGTCACCGCAGCAAGGACCGATAGCACACCGATCCTGGCGCCGGTACGCAGCCGCCCAAAGGACCGCGCACACGAGGAACAACCTTGGAAGCTTCTTGCCGCGGCCCTGGACGCGGACCCGCAAGCAAAGCACGGGTCATGGTCAACCGAAGCAACGGCGACCCCACAATCCGCACATGCCTGCGGATACGGCTCTGACTCGAACACCGTCTCAATCGCGCCACAACCACAAGCCGCAGTGCTGACGAGGCCGGAACGCACTTCCGCAACAACCTCGCCTGGCTGGAGAGAGTGATCACACTCTTGGGCTGCAAGCAAAACAAACCCTTTACCCTCTCCTGTGGGCCAGAGACCTGGCACAGCCTCAACCCCACACTCAACCGGAAGCACAACCTCGGACAGGGATCCCTCTGCGGAGACTCCTGACTCCCGCACGACTGGCACCAGCACCCCATCACCTGGCGAGAGCTCGAGCGGCTCTTCCCCGTCATAGCGGAGAAGCTCACGACTTCCGCCCCCAGGCTCGATGCATGACGCGTCGTCCAGGCTTGACAACCGCGCTTCAAAGGCATAGGCCCTGTCCTTCCGAGTCCTACTGTGATCCTCACATCTGGGCATCCTGATTCCCAGCGTGTCGAGGACATGAAAGTCGGGACCCGGCCTGAATCCCAAGCCCATCCTTCCGGCGCAGTCCAGCGCTCTGCCGCCAAGGATAAGTCCGTGCCAATCGGACGTGCCTCTGGCTGCGATTTTACACCGCACAAAAATCTCGGTGTTGGGGCGACAATCGTCCGCCGTCTTGCCTTCCAGCAGCGTGACGCGCAAGACTGCTGCCCCTTTCAAAGGAACTGGGGCCCCCGATGCGGTTCCATGCACATATTCGGGGTGGACCCACTTCTCAAGTCTCACGACCGGAAAGCCAGGATCCTCAGTGCCGATCCCAAGCTCTGCAGCCCGGTTCATCATGCCTACCACGAGTTGCTCAGTCACGTGGTTTGCGCCGGCGCAACCGTCAAGCATGCACTCGACTTTGCGGTCGAGGACCTGGACCACCGTTCTGTACTGGTAGCCTCCTGGCTCGTTGTCCGCCAGGTTCCACCAGTCCTTCGGTAGATCGTCCCGCCCTTGCTTAACGGAAGCGCGTGCTGCTGCACCGCGGCGTGTCCTGCGGCTCCTAGGACGCCTGCCTGGACGCCTGAGCTGCCTATCTGGACACTGAACGCGGCGAAGGGGTTAGACATGGAAGCACCGGAGGGCGGGGCCCAGTTGGCAGGCAAGGCCGGCGTCCCTCCTGAGGTCGTCAAGTTGTGGACCATGTCGCAGCTGGCTCCTTTCTTGCACGACCCATTCTTGGAGAAAAAGGGGCAAACAGTGCCTGGTGGCTTTGCCGCGCCTTTGGCCGCAGCCTTAGGCTTTGCGTTGGCTTTTGCTTTGCCACCTCCCTTCCCTTTGCCTTTACCTTTCGCAGTGGCAAAGGTTTGGTCACCCTTCTTGGCCGCGAGAGCTTTTCTGCGAAGCTCCTTGTCGTGGCTGTACGGGCAGGCATCCCCTTTCGGGCAATTCCCACGATCGCGAAAGTGGAAGCAGATCTTCTTGTCCGCTCCTTTGCCAGCTCCCTTCGACGTAGCAGCATACGTCTGGTCCGCGCCAGCTTTGGCCGCGGCAGCTGCTCCTTTCGCAGCAGCCTTCGCAGCGGCCTTGAGACTCTTAATCTCCTTCTGAGCCTCAGCCAGCGCGACCGCCGGGTCCGCGCTCTGCGAACCGGTGGCCGTGTACACAGAGTGGGAAACAGCCCTGTGCGCTGCTTCTCTCTGCTCGTACTCCAGAACGACTTTGTGGCTCTCCTCCCAAGTCTGCGGTCCTCGCAACCCGCCATCCTTGGGGTCGCCAGGCCACAACCTTTTGTCGTTCCGGATCTCCTTTTGGAGATCATCTTGCGGAGGTATGAGAGATACAACTCTCGAGGGGTCTTCCCGAGACCTACTGCCTCAAGGTCCGCGATCGAGGCCTCAAACAAAGGCTCGAATTGGTGGCCTGTGAGCTTACCCTTAGCGAGAGCGGCGTGCTCACCATCCACGCGGACTTCTCTTTCCTCCCGCGATTCCCCGAACATCAAGTGTTTGTTCTTGATGCGGTCATACACCGCCTGTGGATCCGAGAGAACCTCTCCCGATTTCCACGCTGCGCGGTACGCGTTCGTGTACGTCTTCATGCGCGAGCCGCGGCAGCGCCCGCGTAGCGCTAACAGCTTTTCGCGCGCACTCATCCCGCGACAGTTGTTGGCCAGCGCGCAGACGTCCTCGAACTCCTCGTAGAACAGGACAACGTCTCGCGCGTCCGACTTGTCGTCGGTCAGCGTCGGCCAAGTGAGGTCAGTTTTGACCGTAGTTATGGAGCTTTGCCCGCCCCTCTGCGCTAACGCTTCTTTCAGCGCCTCAGTTTGGGCGGCGAGTGCGGCGGCGAGATCGCCCGCCGGGTGTTGGGACCCGGTCTGCGAACCTCCGCCGTCTGAACCTCGCTTCAGGGCTTCTATCTCCATCTCTAGCGCAGCAAGCTTCGCGCGCAAAGGGGAATCGCCGTCCGTCGCGCCCAGGACACGGGCCGCGGAAGGACCACCTGCAACCTCAGCAGTGTGCAAACCTCCACGGTCAAATCCTACCCCCAACCCACTTGCAGTCGCAGGCTGTGGGAGCCCTGGGGAACGCGGCCCCACGGCTTCAACTGGCACATCGGACGGGGAGCTCCAAACCTTCTCTTGGCTCGAGCTTTCTTTCCCCCTAGCGCGAGGATAAGCTCCCCGATGCATTGGATTTCACGCTGAATCTCCTCTGCGTCTTCGGGGTCCTCGCCACCGCGCAAAGCCGCGACCGAGAACCTGGTCCGCAGCCGACGGACCATCTTCGTAGGATGCCAGTCCCCGCCTATCTTGGAGAACTCATCCGCAAGGAGGGTGGCTTTGGTGCTTAAGGCGTCAAGGTCACGGGAGCTCACCGTGACTCCATGCGCTTTCAGCGCGAGGACAATCCGCGAAACGCGCGTCAAGTAGTCCGCGACCGGTTCTTGGTCTGGACGGAAAATCGCGCGCAGCTCCGCCTGCAAGCCCTCTGCGGTGCCTGGCACTGAACCTGCTGTCGACGGCGGACCGAACGGTCCCGCCGGGCGGGACCCTGGTGCCGTAGCAGGGACATAGGCAGCACCGGTAGGGACCATGGCCAGCTCCCTAGCCGCGGCGCTGACGTCCACCCGCGGCGGACTGTCGCCTCCAGCGCCCGAGGCCTCAGGGACTAGCTCGGAGTCCTCTTCTTCTTCCTCTTCATCCTCGTCCTCCTCTTCGGCGTCATGGAGGAACTTCATGACTTTCCGCCAGAGAGCCGCCTCTTGCTCTGGCGTAGTGCTGACCCCATCCCGCTTGGACAATGGACGGCTGCCAGTCTCCCTACGCCACTTCAGCCAAGCGACGTAGCTCATCCGCTCGGGATAGGGAACGTCTCCACCCTCGATAGCTTCGAGGAGGGTGACGCCCTCAGCCTGACCTGCAACCTCTGCGGACATTGCCGCAACACAAGGCGAAAAGCCGCGCCTTGGTTAGCAGTCCGCAGGCGTGGCACGCGAAGCGCCGCGCCTTGGTTAACAGGCCGCAAGCGTGGCACACAGTCCACGCGTCCAGGTCACTGACCGCGACAGACAAGCAAAGCAATGCTTGCCCACTCGGGCCGTAGGCACAAGAGCTGTACGTTTCCCAGAACAGCCCCCAATTGTGAAGTCGACCAGCACTGGACTTGCACTAAGCCAATGCAATCACAGCCCGGTCACGCTGTTTTACGACTTCGTGAGTCCAAGCACTTGTGCAGCTACGCCTGAGTGCGTCCGGTCGGACCGCACAGCAACCTAGGAGCTACTGTACGACTCTACCGTGCTCAAAGGCACAAGCTCGGTACTTGAGCCAAAATATTGGCATTGATACGAATTGCAAATCTACACATGCAAAGGAAAACTACAGTACTGGTTCTGGCAGCTCTGCACATGGAACGTGCGTGCTTAGACCTGCTCACATCTCGGGTTCATGTGTACATATACAAATATATATATATATATATATATATATATATAGATAGAGAAGAGAGAGAGAGAGAGAGAGAGAGAGAGAGAGAGAGAGAGAGAGAGAGAGAGAGAGAGAGAGAGAGAGAGAGACATATACCACAATCTACTTTTTTGAAAACTTGCCTCCAGGATTCGGAAGCGGATGTATCCGCCGCGATCCGTGCCGAGCCCTGAGAAATCCGTGTGCCCGACAATGTGGTGCTTCAAGGCGTGTTTCTTCGTCTTTGGGTTTCTTCGGCACCCACAAGCAAAGCATGAAAAAGACACAAGAACAACACGACCGTGTGGAGCAAAAAGGTGCGACAGTTCTGCACGGAAAGAACATTGAGACAGAATCTCAAAGGCGAGTGTAGTGTCTGCTCTGAGAGTGTTTGCTCTCTGCTCTCAGTCGGTGCAATCTCGTGGCTTCTCCAGCAACCTGCTGATTCGCAGCCGCGAAGCCCTTCCTTGCCACATCTGGCTCGCGGCTCAGAGCAAGTCTGAACAGTCTAAACAGGACTCTGAGGATTCCCAGCGTTCTCAAAGTGTTCTCACTGCAGTGTGAGAAAGAGAATTTCGAGTCAGAGTAGCAGAGGAACTTGCAGGCACCGGCGGCCTCTGCGGGAGAAGGCTGAGACAGTCGCGTGGCTGGTGCGGCGGCTGCCGCCACGCAGGCACACCGAGGCGAAGCGAAGCACGAAGTCTTGAAGTCTCGGGCAAAGTCATGGCGCGTCTTGACAAAGCCCGGTCTTAACCTTTTCTGCATCCTCCGTGCCTCAGGTGATCCTTGAGATCCCTGTGCAGCACGGCTTGGATTGCGACAGGGACGTGCTTCTGAGAAGCCTCTCAAGATCAAAAACACGGTCTCTTCTTTGCTTTTTGGTCTCTCAATCTTTCAACAAACCTCTCAATCTAACAAGTGTTTCTTGTCGTGTGTGTTTTGACGAGGTTTGGGGCGCCGTGGGCGGGTCCAGGCACTGCCTGGCCGGGTGCTCAGGGAGAGGAGCGGAGAGCGAAAATCGAAAGTCGAACGAATCGGACTTGTGCCCCCAACCCCCCCCAATTCGCCGCCAACCACCTACCTGCCCCCCAACCGCCGCCCTAACCCCCCCAACACCCCCCCCAACCGCCTGGTCCCAACGCCCACCCCAACCCCCTCCGCAACCGCCCCCAACCCCCCCCCCAACTCCAACCCCCCCTCCCACCCCTCCAACCCCTCCCCAACCGCCCCCAACCCCCCCCGCGTGACAACCCCCACTCTCAACCCCCCCCAACTCCCCAACCCCCAACGTCCCTGTCGGCTGCCTAACCGTCTCCCCACCTCAACACCCCCCCTGCGACCACGCCCTACCCCCCTACCCTCCCCTACCCCGTGTCTACTCGCCCCCTACTCCCTAACCCCCCCTACCCCTCCATAAGCCCCCCCACCGTTCCCCCAACCCCCCCAACCCGCGAAGGTCCATCTGGTACCTTTTCTCTTGAAACCCAAAACCATCTCAACCAAGCGCGGACACGTCCTTTTTTCACTCGCAGGCCTTGAGCCAAAAGTCACGAAGTGCGCAAACTAAACAAATTCACACGTGAGCTTGAACAGCTTCAGAACAAACTACACACTGCACACTCACTCAAAGTAGCGTATTGGGCAAAACATACTCGTATGATTTT
>CAJNDS010001693.1:0-10697 GCA_905221605.1 Symbiodinium natans
TTTAAGAAATTTAAAAGGCCTTAAATTCCTTAAAATCCTTAAAATTTTGAAAGCCCCACCCTTTCAAAATTTTAAGGATTTTAAGGATTTTAAGGATTTTTAAAATTTTAAATGGGCCTGCCTCTTTCCGGAAAATAATTTAATTTTCTTTCAAAATTTTAAGGATTTTAAGGATTTTAAGGATTTTTAAAATTTTAAATGGGCCTGCCTCTTTCCGGAAAATAATTTAATTTTCTTTCAAAATTTTTAAGGATTTAGATTTAGGATTTAAGGATTTTAAGGATTTTTAAGATTTTTAAAATTTTAAATGGGCCTGCCTCTTTCCGGAAAATAATTTAATTTTCTTTCAAAATTTTAAGGATTTTAAGGATTTTAAGAAATTTAAAAGGCGGTAAATTCCTTAAAATCCTTAAAATTTTGAAAGCCCCAACCTTTCAAATTTTTAAGGATTTTAAGGATTTTAAGGATTTTTAAAATTTTAAATGGGCCTGCCTCTTTCCGGAAAATAATTTAATTTTCTTTCAAAATTTTAAGGATTTTAAGGATTTTTAAGGATTTTTTAGAAATTTAATTCTTAAATCCTTAAAATCCTTAAATTTGAAAGCCCCAACCTTTCAAAATTTTAAGGGTTTTAAGCTTTAAGGAGTTTTAAAATTTAAATGGGCCTGCCTCTTTACGGAAACTAGATTTAATTTCTTTCAAAAATTTAAGGATTTTAAGGATTTTAAGGTTTTAAGAAATTTAAAAGGCCATTAAATTCCTTAAATCCTTAAAATTTTGAAAGCCCCAACCTTTCAAAATTTTACGGATTTTAAAGGTTTAAGGATTTTTAAAATTTTAAATGGGCCTGCCTCTTTCCGGAAAATAATTTAATTTTCTTTCAAAATTTTAAGGATTTTAAGGATTTTAAGAATTTAAAATGCCTTACATTCCTTAAAATCCTTAAAATATTGAAAGGTCCGGGCTTTCAAAATTTTAAGGGTTTTCAGGATTTTAAGGATTTAAAATTTTAAATGGGCCTGACTTTTCCGGAAAATAAATTTATTTTCCAATAGTTTTACTGAGTTTATTTTTTTTATTTAAATGGGCCTGACCCTTTCTGGAAAATACTTGAATATTAGTTTAAAATTTGATAGATTTTAAGGAAACTAGGGGCATTTCAATATTTGGAAAGGCCATGAAGTTGCATGGGTACGTTATATTTTAGGATTTTTGTTTGTAATTTTTAGCAAATAAACCATTTAAGTTGTTTTTTTTGCAATTTTCCTGAAATTCTGAAAGCCTAGGCCTTACAAGAAAAATAAAGAAAACAGCAACACAAATACTCATTTAAAATATTTAAATGCGCTTCTTAGTCCTTTTAAAAAAGAACATTTTGTTTTGTTAATTCATAAGGCTTGTAAAAAAAGCCGGGGGTCCGGGGACGAGCGTTAACAAAAGCATTCCCCTTGAATATTTCTCCCGCGAAACTTTTCTCCCGCGAATTTTGGCGGGAGAAATTCCCGCGAGCTCTCGCTTGAGTTTTTCTGGTTTTCCCGTGGTTTCCCTTTGATGTTTTTTTTGGTTTCCCTTCAGTTTCCCGTGAGAGTCAAATCATCCTTTTACTGTTCCCTTGGACTTCCCTTTGAACTTCCTTTGGTTTTCCCTCGGATCCCCTTCGAAATTAAAACGCATCCCGCGAGAAATCTCGCAAGACTTCAAAAATAAGGGCTTCCTTTTCCCACGGGATTTCCCGCGAAGCAGGCCGTAGGCCCCGAGCTGTGGCTGTAGTCTGCAGGCCCCCGAGCTCTCTGACTGTAGAGTCTCCAGGCCCCCAAATGGGCCTGACCCTTTCCGGAAAGTACTTGAATATTAGTTTACAATTTGATAGATTTTAAGGAAACTAGGGGCATTTCAATATTTTGAAAGGCCATGAAGTTCCATGGGTACCTTATATTTTAGGATTTTTGTTTGTAATTTTTAGCAAATAAACCATTTAAGTTTTTTTTGCAATTTTCCTGAAATTCTGAAAGCCTAGGCCTTACAAGAAAAATAAACAACAGCAACAAAAATACTCATTTAAAATATTTAAATGCGCTTCTTAGTCCTTTTAAAAAAGAACATTTTGTTTTGTTAATTCATAAGGCTTGTAAAAAAAGCCGGGGGTCCGGGGACGAGCGTTAACAAAAGCATTCCCCTTGAATATTTCTCCCGCGAAACTTTTCTCCCGCGAATTTTGGCGGGAGAAATTCCCGCGAGCTCTCCCTTGAGTTTTCCTGGTTTTCCCGTGGTTTCCCTTTGATGTTTTTTTTGGTTTCCCTTCAGTTTCCCGTGAGAGTCAAATCTTCCTTTTACTGTTCCCTTGGACTTCCCTTTGAACTTCCCTTGGTTTTCCCTCGGATCCCCTTCGAAATTAAAACGTATCCCGCGAGAAATCTCGCAAGACTTCAAAAATAAGGGCTTCCTTTTCCCACGGATTTCCCGCGAAGCAGGCCGTAGGCCCCGAGCTGTGGCTGTAGTCTGCAGGCCCCTGACTGTAGAGTCTCCAGGCCCCCGAACTCCCTGTAGTCACCAGGGTCCCGGGCTGTCTGGCTGTAGTCTGCAGGCCCCCGAGCTCTCTGACTGTAGAGTCTCCAGGCCCCCGGGCTCGCTGTAGTCACCAGGGTCCCGGGCTGTCTGGCTGTAGTCTGCAGGCCCCCGAGCTCTCTGACTGTAGTCTCCAGGCCCCCGGTCTCTCTCGCTGTAGTCACCAGGCCCCCGGGCTGTCTGGCTGTAGTCTGCAGGCCCCCGAGCTCTCTGGCTGTAGTCTCCAGCCCCCCGGGCTCTCGTGCTTGCTTGGGTTTATATTGTTTTTTACTTAATTAGATTGACTTAAGTAATTGAAATAATTTAAAGAATTTAAGTATCGAAATTTATTTAAATAATTAAATAACTTAAATATGACGGGCAGGTTTCGGATTTAAATTACTTAAGTTATTTAACTTCGGCCGGGAATTAAATAATGTGAATAATTTGTAAATAATATCAACAATTTACATAATGTAAATAATTGAAATAGTTTAACCTTAAATAATTCAATAACTTAAATCCGAAACCTCCCCGTCTTATTTACACTTTTTGAATTATTTAATTCTGGGGAGGGGGGGGGTGGTCCCCCCCCCCCGCCCGCCGGATTTAAATCCTTTTTCATTATTTAAACTATCTAAATTCTTTAAATCGCCTGGGAATCAAATAATTTCAATTTGAATATGACGGGCAGGTTTCGGATTTAAAATATTTAAATGATCTAATTCGGCCGGGATTTAAATAATTTAAATAATTTAAACAATTATTTAAGGCTTCGAACGGATTTAAATTATTTACATAATTTCAATAATTTCAATAATTTAAATCCGAAAAGGGGGGGGGGCCACCCGCCCTGCCCCCTAAGGATTAAACAATTTAAATAATTTAAACCCGAAACCTCCCCGTCTTATTTAAATTATTTAATTATGTAATTCTGGGGAGGGGGGGTGGTCCCCCCCCCTTTCGGATTTAAATTTTTAAAATTATTAGATTGTTTAAAATATTTGAATTATTTAAATTATGGCACGGCTCTACTGACACATATTCCGCGGAAAGATTGTCATGTTTTTGGTGAAATTTACGAACACTTACCCCCCGATAAGCAAGATCTTGGAACCACTCCGCGTACTCAGCCTTTAAGAGTTTAAGGGGGTTTCAAATTCAGGGATACTTATATTTGCTCCTTTAAACTTACGAACACTTACCCCCCGATAAGCAAGACTTGGAACCTGCAGACAACAACAAACAGGTCTGTCGCAAAACCGCGACCATTGATACATACCCCCTGTAACGGGGTATGTCGCGTATGTGGGCCGCGGCCCGGTTACAAGCAATTTATATTGGCACGCGGCCATTTGTTTGCAAGAAACAGGGGTCTGCATACCGCAGCAAAACATAAACACATGATGACGATGCGAACAACTGACGAGATGATGAAGATGATGAGGATGAACAAGATCAAGGAGCTGATGAAGATGATGAAGATGACGATGCTGCTGGGAAAGCTTTATGCAATTGATGCAGTGAAGTTATGCCAGTACAATGAAAGGACTCATGCAGATGAAGAGTGTGATGACAATGATGATAGATCTTTGCGCTTTATTTTGTCACCCCGTCTCCTTGCTTCCTGTCTCTTCTCTTCTTTCTAGTACCCTTCCAGAAAAATGGCATCCTTGTTCTCTCGCCTCTCTCACTTCCCTTTCCCTTCTCTCTTTCTGTTAATTTTGACTGATGAACAACAAGAAAGAAACTTGCAGGATAAAACAGTGGCAGGGTAAGCAGACGTTGCGCGTGGACCTTGCCGTACTTCATCATATCCCTCTTTTCGGCCCATCTCTTCTGCTCCTTTCCTTACTCTTCTCCTTTTCATAATTATTCCTCTTTAGTTGTTCTTATCTGGAAAAGAAAGAGGGAAGGGAGAGATAAGGGAGGGAGGATAGATAAAGAAGAGTGCCATCTTCTCTGCGCCTTGTTTTGTCTCTCCCTCTTCTCTATTCATCTCTCTTCTATTCTTTTCTTTGCTGTTCTATTGAAATTGGATTCCCTGTATCTCTCCTCTGTCCTTCTCTCTCTCTCCTCTTCTCCTGTTCCCCTCTAAACGATTGCTCTTTACAGATAGGTGCCCTCCCTCCTCTTCAGGAAATCTCTTTTCGCTTATTTTGCTTTTTGAAGCGAATAAAACAACGGATAAGAGAGGAAAGGGAATGACGAAGTAAAGACAGGAGCTCTTCAATAGGTGCCCTCCCTCCTCTTCAGGAAATCTCTTTTCCCTTATTTTGCTTTTTGAAGCGAAGAAAACAACAGATAAGAAGAGAGGAAAGGGAATGACTAAGTAAAGAGAGGAGCTCTTCAATTTCCCTCCCTATATCTGATGTTACGTTTCCTTCTTGGGCGGTGCCCTTCTTTCTCCCTTGAAGATGCAGAAAACGATCAGGAAGGACACCCGTTCCATCGCCCATATATAGACAGAGATAAATCATGAGCATCAGCTGGGTTTGCTGCCGATCCAAAATGGGCGTCCCTTTTAATCGCTTTCTGTGTCTTGAAACAAGCAAAAGGGGCACCCTTACTAAGTGTTTTCTTGTGGTGTCACTTTTCTTCGCTTGAAGATGCAGAAAACGATCCAAAAAGGACACCCGTTCCATCGCCCATGTGTGGGGAGAGAGATAAATCATGAGCATCAGCTGGGTTTGCTGCCAATCCAAAATGGGCGCCCCTTTTAATCGCTTGCTGTGTCTTCAAACGAGCAAAAGGGACACCCTAAGTGTTTTCTTGTGGTGTCCCTTTTCTTCGCTTGAAGATGCAGAAAACGATCTAAAAGGACACCTGTTCCATCGCCCATATAGAGGGAGAGAGAGGGGGGGAGAGAGAGAGAGAGAGAGAGAGAGAGAGAGAGAGAGAGAGAGAGAGAGAGAGAGAGAGATCATGAGCATCAGCTGGGTTGGCTGCCAATCCAAAACGGGCGTCCCTTTTAATCGCTTTCTGTGTCTTCAAACGAGCAAAAGGGACACCCTAAGTGCTTTCTTGTGGGGTGTCCCTTTTCCTCGCTTGAAGATGCAGAAAACGATCAAAAAGGACACACATTCCATCGCCCATAGAGAGAGAGAGAGAGAGAGAGAGAGAGAGAGAGAGAGAGAGAAAGAACCATGAGCATCAGCTGGGTTGGCTGCCAATCCAAAATGGACGTCCCTTTTAATCGCTTTCTGTGTCTTCAAACGAGCAAAAGGGACACCCTAAGTGCTTTCTTGTGGGGTGTCCCTTTTCCTCGCTTGAAGATGCAGAAAACGATCAAAAAGGACACCCATTCCATCGCCCATAGAGAGAGAGAGAGAGAGAGAGAGAGAGAGAGAGAGAGAGAGAAAGAACCATGAGCATCAGCTGGGTTGGCTGCCAATCCAAAATGGACGTCCCTTTTAATCGCTTTCTGTGTCTTCAAACGAGCAAAAGGGACACCCTAAGTGCTTTCTTGTGGGGTGTCCCTTTTCCTCGCTTGGAGATGCAGAAAACGATCAAAAAGGACACCCATTCCATCGCCCATATATATAGAGAGAGAGAGAGAGAGAGAAAAAATCATGAGCATCAGCTGGGTTGGCTGCCAATCCAAAATGGACGTCCCTTTTAATCGCTTTCTGTGTCTTCAAACAAGCAAAAGGGACACCCTAAGTGCTTTCTTGTGGGGTGTCCCTTTTCCTCGCTTGAAGATGCAGAAAACGATCAAAAAGGGCACCCGTTCCATCGCCCATACATATATATAGAGAGAGAGAGAGAGAGAAAAACAAAATCATGAGCATCAGCTGGGTTGGCTGCCAATCCAAAATGGACGTCCCTTTTAATCGCTTTCTGTGTCTTCAAACGCACAAAAGAAAACACTTAGGTTCCTCACTTGAAGATGCAGGAAACGGCCCAACAAGGACACCCGTTCCATCGCCCATATATGGAGAGAGAGAGAGAGGGAGAAAGGAAAAAAAGCATGAGCATCAGCTGGGTTTGCTTACATGTTCATTGTTATTCCTTTTGTTTTTTCTAACGGAAATGAACAAGAGAAGAGAAAAATAAGAACCAGAGGAAAGATGAAAACGAGCACCATCTTCTCTTTGCCTGATTTTTGCATTTCGCCTGTCCTCATTTCTCTTCTATTCTTTTCATTGCTCTTCCATTTAGAGTTGCATTCCTGTTGATCTCTCCTCTCTCCTTTCTCTCTCCCTTCTCTTCTCTTGTTCTCCTTTAAATCTCAAAAACACACAAAAGGAAGCTTCTTTTCCTTGTTGAATGAAGAATGAAAAAAGAAGAAAAGAGATAGGGAAAGAAATTGAAGAGCTCCACTGCCTATTGGTTCATTCCATTTCCTCTCTTTCTATGTGTTGTTTTCCTTGTCGTTTCAGAAAGCAAGCAAAATAAGGGCAAGGGGGCTTCCTGAAGAGGAGAGAGGGCACCTATCTGCGAAGAGGCCTTGTCCTTTTTAAGAATAGAGGGAAAAGGGAACAAGGAAGGGAGAGATGATAGACAAAGAAGAGTGCCATCTTCTTTGCGCCTTGTTGTGTTCCTCCGTCTCCTTGTTTCTTGTCTCCTCTCTTCTGTTCAGTACCCTTCCAGAAAATTAAAATGGCCTCCTTGTTGTCTCTCCTCTCTCACTTCCCTTTCCCTTCTCTCCTTCTGTTTCCGTTTAACTGACAAAGCACAAGACAGGTATGATAAAGCAGTGGAAGGTAAAGCAGAGGGTGACTCCTTGCGCTTGGACCTTGCCGTACTTCATCATGTCCCTCTTCTCGGCCTATCTTTTCTGCTCTTTTCCTTACTCTTCTCCTTTTCATAAATTCTTCCTCTTTAGTTGTTCTTATTTCGAAAAGAAAGAGGGAAGGGAGAGATAAGGGAGGGAGGATAGATAAAGAAGAGTGCCATCTTCTCAGCGCCTCGTTTTGTCTCTCCCTCTTCTCTATTCATCTCTCTTCTATTCTTTTCTTTGCTATTCCATTGAAATTGGATTCCTGTTATCTCTCCCCTCTCCTTCTCTCTCGCTCCTCTTCTCCTGTTCCCCTCTAAATGACAAAAAACACAAGAAAGGAAGAACAAGAGGGGCATGTGTTGCAATAAAGCAGGAAGGGAATTGAAGAGCTCCTCTCGCTACTTTCTCATGCCCTTTCCTTTCTATCTACCACAATCTACCACACCAAAACACGACTCTCAGCTTCCAAATATACTTCATCATGGGGAGAAGGGACATACTTCATCACAGACTTGGCCCACAGGGAGAGGGGATATACTTCATCACGCTGCTGGGGGGCTGGATCACAAACATGGCCCACGGGGCGAGGGGACATACTTCAGCCACAAAGAGAGGGAACCTACTTCATCACGCTGGTGGGAGGCTGGATTGGCCTACGGGGAGAGGGGACATGCTTCATCACAAATTTGGCCCACGGGGAGAGGGGACATACTTCATCACAAATTTGGCCCGCGGGGAGAAGGGACATACTTCATCACAGACTTGGCTCACAGGAGGCGCCAAAATAATCTAAATAATCTAATTATTCAAACCCATTGGTTCCTCTGGAAACCCAACCATTTAAATAATTTAAAGAATTTAATAAATCAAATACCTGGATTTAAATATTTTAGTTCTGGGGCGTCCCATCAAAAGGGAATAGGGAGAGACAAGGGAGAGATGATATATATAGAGCTTTGCGCTTTATTTTGTCACTCCGTCTCCTGGCTTCCTGTCTCTTCTCTTCTTTCCAGCACCCTTCCAGAAAAATGGCATCCTTGTTCTCTCTCCTCTCTCACTTCCCTTTCCCTTCTCTCTTTCTGTTACTTTTTGACTGATGAACAACAAGAAAGGAACTTGCAGGATAAAACAGTGGCAGGGTAAGCAGAGGTTGCGCGTGGACCTTGCCGTACTTCATCATATCCCTCTTCTCGGCCTATCTCTTCTGCTCCTTTCCTTACTCTTCTCCTTTTCATAATTATTCCTCGTTAGTTGTTCTTATCTGGAAAAGAAAGAGGGAAGGGAGAGATAAGGGAGGGAGGATAGATAAAGAAGAGTGCCGTCTTCTCTGCGCCTTGTTTTGTCTCTCCCTCTTCTCTATTCATCTCTCTTCGATTCTTTCCTTTGCTGTTCTATTGAAATTGGATTCCCTGTATCTCTCCTCTGTCCTTCTCTCTCGCTCCTCTTCTCCTGTTCCCCTCTAAACGATTGCTCTTTACAGATAGGTGCCCTCCCTCCTCTTCAGGAAATCTCTTTTCGCTTATTTTGCTTTTTGAAGCGAATAAAACAACGGATAAGAGAGGAAAGGGAATGACTAAGTAAAGACAGGAGCTCTTCAATAGGTGCCCTCCCTCCTCTTCAGGAAATCTCTTTTCCCGTATTTTGCTTTTTGAAGCGAAGAAAACAACAGATAAGAAGAGAGGAAAGGGAATGACTAAGTAAAGAGAGGAGCTCTTCAATTTCCCTCCCTATATCTGATGTTACGTTTCCTTCTTGGGCGGTGCCCTTCTTTCTCCCTTGAAGATGCAGAAAACGATCAGGAAGGACACCCGTTCCATCGCCCATATATAGACAGAGATAAACCATGAGCATCAGCTGGGTTTGCTGCCGATCCAAAATGGGCGTCCCTTTTAATCGCTTTCTGTGTCTTGAAACGAGCAAAAGGGGCACCCTTACTAAGTGTTTTCTTGTGGTGTCACTTTTCTTCGCTTGAAGATGCAGAAAACGATCCAAAAAGGACACCCGTTCCATCGCCCATGTATGGGGAGAGAGATAAATCATGAGCATCAGCTGGGTTTGCTGCCAATCCAAAATGGGCGCCCCTTTTAATCGCTTGCTGTGTCTTCAAACGAGCAAAAGGGACACCCTAAGTGTTTTCTTGTGGTGCCCTTTTCTTCGCTTGAAGATGCAGAACACGATCTTAAAGGACACCTGTTCCATCGCCCATATAGAGGGAGAGAGAGAGAGAGAGAGAGAGAGAGAGAGAGATCATGAGCATCAGCTGGGTTGGCTGCCAATCCAAAACGGGCGTCCCTTTTAATCGCTTTCTGTGTCTTCAAACGAGCAAAAGGGACACCCTAAGTGCTTTCTTGTGGGGTGTCCCTTTTCCTCGCTTGAAGATGCAGAAAACGATCAAAAAGGACACCCATTCCATCGCCCATATATATAGAGAGAGAGAGAGAAAAAAAAATCATGAGCATCAGCTGGGTTGGCTGCCAATCCAAAATGGACGTCCCTTTTAATCGCTTTCTGTGTCTTCAAACGAACAAAAGAAAACACTTAGGTTCCTCACTTGAAGATGCAGGAAACGGCCCAACAAGGACACCCGTTCCATCGCCCATATATGGAGAGAGAGAGGGAGAAAGGAAAAAATCATGAGCATCAGCTGGGTTTGCTTACATGTTCATTGTTATTCCTTTTGTTTTTTCTAACGGAAATGAACAAGAGAAGAGAAAAATAAGAACCAGAGGAAAGATGAAAACGAGCACCATCTTCTCTTTGCCTGATTTTTGCATTTCGCCGGTCCTCAGTTCTCTTCCATTCTTTTCATTGCTCTTCCATTTAGAGTTGCATTCCTGTTGATCTCTCCTCTCTCCTTTCTCTCTCCCTTCTCTTCTCTTGTTCTCCTTTAAATCTCAAAAACACACAGTGAGGAAGACAAGCTTCGAGGCGCTGGAGCCGCGCCGTTTTCAGGCATCGGCTTGGTCAACGAGTTGCTATTTGATGTCCGCAAAGTTAGTGTCTTAAGATTGTTCACCGATTGTTGTATGATGGTCACTGATTATCCGAGAAGTTTTCGCGGGTCTTTTGCAATGGGTGCTGTCGTTGCTCTTTTTTTTTTTGGCTCCTTCTCGGCGGGGCAGTGGCTTCTGCGGTCATGGGAGTGTCCGTGGCGGAGGTGGACTGTAGCGGGTTGTGCGGCTGCATGATTCCAATGCTTGCGGTAAAGGCATGTGTCTCAAGGTGATTTTCTGTGGGAGTGTTTTCTGCACGAGACGGTTCAGGGCACTGCAGGACTCGCGTCCACTTCAGTTTGTGAAGAAGAGTACGAAGTTCGACAGATTGTCGAACCGACGTCTGTACGCGTTGAATGATAATGTAGATGTCTTGAAAGAGTTAGGGCATCTTCATGAGAAGAAGCCTCTTTCAGTAGCAGTGATCTTTGCCGACG
>CAJNDS010001694.1:0-10692 GCA_905221605.1 Symbiodinium natans
ACCGCCTCTACCAGGCAAACCCAGCAGTGGAGGGAGCCTTAACAAGAATGGAAATAATCCTCGCTGGAAAAGTGCAGCCGTGTACAAGCGCAGCGGCAACGACAGACCGCGAAACCTCCCAAGGGCGCCAAACGGGGGAGTCCCGTGGCTCACACTCCTCGGCCTTGGGGGGCGAAGCGCAGCACTCGGAAAACGCAGCGGCCTCTGTCGAAACAATGGAAGAGAAGGAAGACAGGCTAGAGATGACGTACCTGATCCCCAAAGAGCTGAAAGCCCCCATAGCGGACACTGTGGAGCTGCAGAAAATCCGAAGCACTTCGGAGCTCACGGACGACATGGACGTGAAGTTCTTCCCACACCTGTTTTCCACGGGCACAGGCGGATGGCAGAATGGATATGGAAGCTTCTCCCAAGACGCTCGCAAGCTCTCGGGCAACATCAACGTGAGGATCGGCAACCAGCAGGCTCCAGGCGGGAAGACCAAGTACCAAGAGGGCAAAGGTCAGGTGTTTACAGCCCTGAGGAACATCCCAAAAAGCACCTGAGATTGCTTATCACTGAGCATTCTTTAGAGAAGAGAGCGCAGCGCAAGGCTCCTTGGCTGCATTTACCGGCCCTGATCACATCCCGACCGAACTAGGCAGGGGAACACAAGGCTCTGTGGCTGCATTTACAGGCCCTGATCACATCCCGACCCAATTAGGGAGGGGAATGCAAGGCTCCTTGGCTGCATCTGCACAGGTCCTGCTCACACCCTGAAGGGAACACAAGGCTCCTTGGCTTCATACACAGGCCCTGATCACCTCCCTACCCAATTAGGGAGGCCAAGGCTCCTTGGCTGCGTTCACGCAGGCCCTGATCACATCCGACCCAGTCAGGGAGGGAATGCAAGGCTCCTTGGCTGCATTTACACAGGCCCTGATCACATCCTGAGCCAGTTAGGGAAGGGAACGCAAAGGCTCCTTGGGGGCAGCCTTCTTCACTGAAGCGGACATGGACAACGCCGTGCAGGTTGTCCTCGAAGAAGGTGTGGTGGAACGAGGTGAAGCTGCAGAGGACCACGCGGCGCCAGGTGGCTTCTACTCCTCGGAAGTGCTTGCGCAGGTACTGCAAACCAAAGCCATGGCTGCTTTTGGTCGTGTGCGGTGGCAAATGGACCTTCAACCCGTCGTGAGCAAGCACGATCTGGAAGCAGCTGCCGGGGCGGTGCAGAACCGGGACAACGCACACTGGGTGGCATATCGATATTTCCATGAGAAGATCTTCAGGTTGGACTCCCTGGCTCGTACCCGCAGAGCAGAGCAGATACCGGAAGCCGTCTTCTTGGCGGAGCTCGCTCGACATCCCGCGACCTACTGCATCCGAGAGGTCTAGCCGCGGCTGCCATCTCCTAACAATGTTGTGATGCCGCGAGGACACCTCTGGTGCTCCACGCCAACGTTTCACCCCCCCACAGACCAGCGTTCTCACGCGAGATCGCACAAGGCAAGGCAGAAACCAAGGCGCCAGCTCATGCTCATGTGATGGATGGATGTGTGGCAAGACTGGCGCCCCATCAAACCTGAGCAACAACTGCGCCGCTCTTCTCTGCGGGCTCAAGATTAGAGTTACCCCAAACAAAAGACATGGTTTTCTTTCAGAAACCTATCCAAAAAGCGAGACGAGGGGTCGAAACAATCAAATCAATATCACCATGACAAGACGAAAGACAAGAATTACAAGCATTGGCTGTCAAGAACCAACATGCTCAACTTCTCCTGGCCCAGAGCTGCAGACATGGACAGAAGACCACCAGACCTTCAAGCATCAGGTCCGTCTCTTCCACGGAGTTCAGAAAGGTTTTAATGAATTGTTATATCAAATGTTGCCGAAGAGACACCTCCAGCAACAAATCACATTCTTTTCCTCCCCGAGAAGGCTCAAGAGATCGTGGGACCGAAAATATTGCCCTTTCCACCCCAAATAGTCCGGACACAATATCCGATTTCATAGAACTGAAATCCGAATTTGCAAAAACAATACCAATATTAATTGAAATTCCTCTATATTCTCTGAAATTTCGAGGGGGTGAAATGAACCATTATCATTCTAAAGAATTGCAATCCAAAAAATTATTCAAATTACAAGATATGTAATTCAAATATTCGTGGAACCATATCAATTGTAAGAATATATCGAAACTTCGAGGCTAACACCCACAGACAAGGGTCAACAAAGATTCGGGACATCAGGAGAATTATAATGAATACCCTCAAAAAGAACTCCCAGATCTTCAAGATTTTAATTCTGGCGGTTTTGATCAATTATCCAGAAGTCCCCAGATCTTCCAAATTTGAATTCTAAAGATTTTTGGAGGACTTATTCAGATATCCAGTATTTATCAAATCCTTCAAAATTTGAATTCCGAAAATTCCAGAGGTTTTTAATCGATATCCAAAGATCCCCAGGCCTTCTAAATTTGAATCCTGGAGGACTGCAGGAGATTTTGATCAATTATCCAGAAATCCCCAGATCTTCCAAATTTGAAATCTAGAGTTTTGGGATCCATATCCACAGATTCCCAGGCTTTCAAAATTTTAATTCTTGAGGTTTTGGGCCGATACAGACCTTCAAAATTTGAATTCTGGCGCAAGCCCCCCCCCCCCAGCCCCCCATCCCCCCCAGCCCCCCCAAGCCCAACCAACAAAAATGTAAAACATTGAAAGGCAAAAAACAAAACCCGGCAAAACCCCCCAAAACCCCCCAAAACCCGACAAAACCCCCCAAAACCCGACAAAACCCCCCAAAACTCCGGACACAAACCCTATACATAAACCCTAAACCCTAAACCCTAAACCCTAAACCCTAAACCCTAAACCCTAAACCCTAAACCCTAAACCCTAAACCCTAAACCCTAAACCCTAAACCCTAAACCCTAAACCCTAAACCCTAAACCCTAAACCCTAAACCCTAACCTAAACCCTAAACCCTAAACCCTAAACCCTAAACCCTAAACCCTAAACCCTAAACCCTAAACCCTAAACCCTAAACCCTAAACCCTAAACCCTAAACCCTAAACCCTAAACCCTAAACCCTAAACCCTAAACCCTAAACCCTCAAGACCAGGATAAATAGAAATTGTATGTGATTCATTACGAATTACGAATAGCTCGATTCCTGCAGGCAAAGAGGTTTAAGTAAATTGAACATATTGGCACAGTTGACCCCTGCAAACCCTTATCCTGGCTCACTAGTTACCTCAACTAGGGAGGAGAAGGCCAAGCTCCTTGAGTGCATTCACACAAGCCCCGATCCCTGACCCAAATTCAGGAGGCTAACGCAAGGCTCGTATTCACACAGGCTTTGATCACATCCCGACCTGGAATGCAAGGCCCCCGACCCAGTTGTGGGGGGGGGGGGAACGCAAAGGCTCCTTCAGTTACATAAGCCCTGCTCACACACCGACCCAATTAGGGAGGTGAATACAAAGGCTCCTTGGCAGCATTCACACAGGCTCTGATCACATCCCGACCCAATTAGGGAGGGGAACGCAAAGGCTCCATGGCTGCATTTACACAGGCCCTCATCACATCCCGCCCCAATTAGGGAGGGGAATGCAAGGCTCCTTGGCTGCATTTACACAGGCCCTGATCACATCCCGACCCAATTAGGGAGGTGAATACAAAGGCTCCTGGGCTGCATTTACACAGACCCTGATCACATCCTGACCCAATTCGGGAGGTGAACACTGCATTTACACAGGCCCTGATCACCTCCTGACCCAAAGTAGGGAGAGAAACAAAAGGCTCCTTGGCTGCATTTACACAGGCCCTGATCACATCCCGACCCAATTAGGGAGGTGACTACAAAGGCTCCTTGGCAGCATTCACACAGGCCCTGATCACATCCCGACCCAATTAGGGAGGGGAATGCAAGGCCCCTTGGCTGCATTGACACAGGCCCTGATCACATCCCGACCCAATTAGGGAGAATCACAAGGCTCCTTGGCTGCATTTACACAGGTCTTGATCACATCCCGACCCAATTAGGGAGGTGACTACAAAGGCTCCTTGCCAGCATTCACAGAGGCCCTGATCACATCCCGACCCAATTAGGGAGGGGAATGCAAGGCTCCTTGGCTGCATTGACACAGGCCCTGATCACATCCCGACCCCATTAGGGAGAATCACAAGGCTCCTTGGCTGCATTTACACAGGTCTTGATCACATCCCGACCCAATTAGGGAGGTGAATACAAAGGCTCCTTGGCTGCATTTACACAGGCCCTGGTCACATCCCGACTCAATTAGGGAGGGGAATGCAAGGCTTCTTGGCTGCGTTTAGACAGGCCCTGATCACATCCCGACCCAATTAGGGAGATGAACACAAGCCTCCTTGGCAGCATTTTCACAGGCCCTGATCACATCCCGACCCAATTAGGGAGAATCACAAGGCTCCTTGGCTGCATTTACACAGGGCTTGATCACATCCCGACCCAATTAGGGAGGTGAATACAAAGGCTCCTTGGCTGCAGTTACACAGGCCCTGATCACATCCCGACCCAATTCGGGAGTGGAATGCAAGGCTCCTTGGCTGCATTTACACAGGCTGACCCAATTAGGGAGAGAAACACAAGGCTCCTTGGCTGCATTTACACAGCCCTTGATCACATCCCGACCCAATTAGGGAGGTAAATACAAAGGCTCCTTGGCAGCATTCACACAGGCCCTGATCCCATCCCGACCCAATTAGGGAGGGGAATGCAAGGCTCCTTGGCTGCATTTACACAGGCCCTGATCACATCCCGACCCAATTAGGGAGGGAAATGCCAAGGCTCCTTGGCTGCATTCAAACAGGCCCTGGTCACATCCCGACCCAATTAGGGAGGGGAATGCAAGGCTCCTTGGCTGCATTTACACAAACCCTGATCACATCCTGACCCATTTAGGGAGGGCAATGCAAGGCTCCCTGGCTGCATTTACACAGGCCTGGGAGGGGAATGCAAGGCTCCTTGGCTGCATTTACACAGGCCCTGATCACATCCCGACCCAATTAGGGAGAATCACAAGGCTCCTTGGCTGCATTTACACAGGTCTTGATCACATCCCGACCCAATTAGGGAGGTGAATACAAAGGCTCCTTGGCTGCAGTTACACAGGCCCTGATCACATCCCGACCCAATTCGGGAGGGGAACGCAAGGCTCCTTGGCTGCATTTACACAGGCCCTGATCACATCCTGATCCAATTAGGGAGAGAAACACAAGGCTCCTTGGCTGCATTTACACAGCCCTTGATCACATCCCGACCCAATTAGGAAGGTAAATACAAAGGCTCCTTGGCTGCATTTACACAGCCCTTGATCACATCCCGACCCAATTAGGGAAGGGAATGCAATGCTTCTTGGCTGCATTCACACAGGCCCTGATCACATCCGGACCCAATTCGGGAAGGGAATGCAAGGCTCCTTGGCTGCAGTCACACCACATCCGGACCTTGGCTGCATTTACACAGCCCTTGATCAATTAGGGAGGTAAATACAAAGGCTCCTTGGCAGCATTCACACAGGCCCTGATCACATCCCGACCCAATTAGGGAGGGGAATGCAAGGCTCCTTGGCTGCATTTACACAGGCCCTGATCACATCCCGACCCAATTAGGGAGGGGAATGCCAAGGCTCCTTGGCTGCATGCAAACAGGCCCTGGTCACATCCCGACCCAATTAGGGAGGGGAATGCAAGGCTCCTTGGCTGCATTTACACAAACCCTGATCACATCCTGACCCATTTAGGGAGGGCAATGCAAGGCTCCCTGGCTGCATTTACACAGGCCCTGGGAGGGGAATGCAAGGCTCCTTGGCTGCATTTACACAGGCCCTGATCACATCCCGACCCAATTAGGGAGAATCACAAGGCTCCTTGGCTGCATTTCGCACAGGTCTTGATCACATCCCGACCCAATTAGGGAGGTGAATACAAAGGCTCCTTGGCTGCAGTTACACAGGCCCTGATCACATCCCGACCCAATTCGGGAGGGGAACGCAAGGCTCCTTGGCTGCATTTACACAGGCCCTGATCACATCCTGACCCAATTAGGGAGAGAAACACAAGGCTCCAGGAAGATGGCACTGTCCTGGTGGAAGGAGTGCAGGGCAAGACCGCTTCCCCAGCTCGTCTAGACTGCTTGCACAAAGCCTTGCAAGAGCTGAAAGCGCAGCACCGCCTCTACCAGGCAAACCCAGCAGTGGAGGGAGCCTTAACAAGAATGGAAATCATCCTCGCTGGAAAAGTGCAGCCGTGTACAAGCGCAGCGGCAACGACAGACCGCGAAACCTCCCAAGGGCGCCAAACGGGGGAGTCCGGTGGCTCACACTCCTCGGCCTTGGGGGGCGAAGCGCAGCACTCGGAAAACGCAGCGGCCTCTGTCGAAACAATGGAAGAGAAGGAAGACAGGCTAGAGATGACGTACCTGATCCCCAAAGAGCTGAAAGCCCCCAGAGCGGACACTGTGGAGCTGCAGAAAATCCGAAGCACTTCGGAGCTCACGGACGACATGGACGTGAAGTTCTTCCCACACCTGTTTTCCACGGGCACAGGCGGATGGCAGAATGGATATGGAAGCTTCTCCCAATACGCTCGCAAGCTCTCGGGCAACATCAACGTGAGGATCGGCAACCAGCAGGCTCCAGGCGGGAAGACCAAGTACCAAGAGGGCAAAGGTCAGGTGTTTACAGCCCTGAGGGACATCCCAAAAAGCACCTGAGATTGCTTATCACTGAGCATTCTTTAGAGAAGAGAGCGCAGCGCAAGGCTCCTTGGCTGCATTTACCGGCCCTGATCACATCCCGACCGAACTAGGCAGGGGAACACAAGGCTCTGTGCCTGCATTTACAGGCCCTGATCACATCCCGACCCAATTAGGGAGGGGAATGCAAGGCTCCTTGGCTGCATCTGCACAGGTCCTGCTCACACCCTGAAGGGAACACAAGGCTCCTTGGCTTCATACACAGGCCCTGATCACATCCCTACCCAATTAGGGAGGCCAAGGCTCCTTGGCTGCGTTCACGCAGGCCCTGATCACATCCGACCCAGTCAGGGAGGGAATGCAAGGCTCCTTGGCTGCATTTACACAGGCCCTGATCACATCCTGACCCAGTTAGGGAAGGGAACGCAAAGGCTCCTTGGGGGCAGCCTTCTTCACTGAAGCGGACATGGACAACGCCGTGCAGGTTGTCCTCGAAGAAGGTGGGGTGGAACGAGGTGAAGCTGCAGAGGACCACGCGGCGCCAGGTGGCTTCTACTCCTCGGAAGTGCTTGCGCAGGTACTGCAAACCAAAGCCATGGCTGCTTTTGGTCGTGTGAGGTGGCAAATGGACCTTCAACCCGTCGTGAGCAAGCACGATCTGGAAGCAGCTGCCGGGGCGGTGCAGAACCGGGACAACGCACACTGGGTGGCATATCGATATTTCCATGAGAAGATCTTCAGGTTGGACTCCCTGGCTCGTACCCGCAGAGCAGAGCAGATACCGGAAGCCGTCTTCTTGGCGGAGCTCGCTCGACATCCCGCGACCTACTGCATCCGAGAGGTCTAGCCGCGGCTGCCATCTCCTAACAATGTTGTGATGCCGCGAGGACACCTCTGGTGCTCCACGCCAACGTTTCACCCCCCCACAGACCAGCGTTCTCACGCGAGATCGCACAAGGCAAGGCAGAAACCAAGGCGCCAGCTCATGCTCATGTGATGGATGGATGTGTGGCAAGACTGGCGCCCCAGCAAACCTGAGCAACAACTGCGCCGCTCTTCTCTGCGGGCTCAAGATTAGAGTTACCCCAAACAAAAGACATGGTTTTCTTTCAGAAACCTATCCAAAAAGCGAGACGAGGTGTCGAAACAATCAAATCAATATCACCATGACAAGACGAAAGACAAGAATTACAAGCATTGGCTGTCAAGAACCAACATGCTCAACTTCTCCTGGCCCAGAACTGCAGACATGGACAGAAGACCACCAGACCTTCAAGCATCAGGTCCGTCTCTTCCACGGAGTTCAGAAAGGTTTTAATGAATTGTTATATCAAATGTTGCCGAAGAGACACCTCCAGCAACAAATCAAATTCTTTTCCTCCCCGAGAAGGCTCAAGAGATCGTGGGACCGAAAATATTGCCCTTTCCACCCCAAATAGTCCGGACACAATATCCGATTTCATAGAACTGAAATCCGAATTTGCAAAAACAATACCAATATTAATTGAAATTCCTCTATATTCTCTGAAATTTCGAGGGGGTGAAATGAACCATTATCATTCTAAAGAATTGCAATCCAAAAATTATTCAAATTACAAGATATGTAATTCAAATATTCGTGGAACCATATCAATTGTAATAATATATCGAAACTTCGAGGCTAACACCCACAGACAAGGGTCAACAAAGATTCGGGACATCAGGAGAATTATAATGAATACCCTCAAAAAGAACTCCCAGATCTTCAAGATTTTAATTCTGGAGGTTTTGATCAATTATCCAGAAGTCCCCAGATCTTCCAAATTTGAATTCTAAAGATTTTTGGAGGACTTATTCAGATATCCAGTATTTATCAAATCCTTCAAAATTTGAATTCCGAAAATTCCAGAGGTTTTGAATCGATATCCAAAGATCCCCAGGCCTTCTAAATTTGAATCCTGGAGGACTGCAGGAGATTTTGATCAATTATCCAGAAATCCCCAGATCTTCCAAATTTGAAATCTAGAGTTTTGGGATCCATATCCAAAGATTCCCAGGCTTTCAAAATTTTAATTCTTGAGGTTTTGGGCCGATACAGACCTTCAAAATTTGAATTCTGGCGCAAGCCCCCCCACCCCAGCCCCCCATCCCCCCCAGCCCCCCCAAGCCCAACCAACAAAAATGTAAAACATTGAAAGGCAAAAAACAAAACCCGGCAAAACCCCCCAAAACCCCCCAAAACCCGACAAAACCCCCCAAAACCCGACAAAACCCCCCAAAACTCCGGACACAAACCCTATACAATTTCTATATCCAAAAAGCGAGACGAGGTGTCGAAACAGTCAAATCAATATCACCATGACAAGACGAAAGACAAGAATTACAAGCATTGGCTGTCAAGAACCAACATGCTCAACTTCTCCTGGCCCAGAACTGCAGACATGGACAGAAGACCACCAGACCTTCAAGCATCAGGTCCGTCTCTTCCACGGAGTTCAGAAAGGTTTTAATGAATTGTTATATCAAATGTTGCCGAAGAGACACCTCCAGCAACAAATCAAATTCTTTTCCTCCCCGAGAAGGCTCAAGAGATCGTGGGACCGAAAATATTGCCCTTTCCACCCCAAATAGTCCGGACACAATATCCGATTTCATAGAACTGAAATCCGAATTTGCAAAAACAATACCAATATTAATTGAAATTCCTCTATATTCTCTGAAATTTCGAGGGGGTGAAATGAACCATTATCATTCTAAAGAATTGCAATCCAAAAAATTATTCAAATTACAAGATATGTAATTCAAATATTCGTGGAACCATATCAATTGTAATAATATATCGAAACTTCGAGGCTAACACCCACAGACAAGGGTCAACAAAGATTCGGGACATCAGGAGAATTATAATGAATACCCTCAAAAAGAACTCCCAGATCTTCAAGATTTTAATTCTGGAGGTTTTGATCAATTATCCAGAAGTCCCCAGATCTTCCAAATTTGAATTCTAAAGATTTTTGGAGGACTTATTCAGATATCCAGTATTTATCAAATCCTTCAAAATTTGAATTCCGAAAATTCCAGAGGTTTTGAATCGATATCCAAAGATCCCCAGGCCTTCTAAATTTGAATCCTGGAGGACTGCAGGAGATTTTGATCAATTATCCAGAAATCCCCAGATCTTCCAAATTTGAAATCTAGAGTTTTGGGATCCATATCCAAAGATTCCCAGGCTTTCAAAATTTTAATTCTTGAGGTTTTGGGCCGATACAGACCTTCAAAATTTGAATTCTGGCGCAAGCCCCCCCACCCCAGCCCCCCATCCCCCCCAGCCCCCCCAAGCCCAACCAACAAAAATGTAAAACATTGAAAGGCAAAAAACAAAACCCGGCAAAACCCCCCAAAACCCCCCAAAACCCGACAAAACCCCCCAAAACCCGACAAAACCCCCCAAAACTCCGGACACAAACCCTATACAATTTCTATAAACCCTAAACCCTAAACCCTAAACCCTAAACCCTAAACCCTAAACCCTAAACCCTAAACCCTAAACCCTAAACCCTAAACCCTAAACCCTAAACCCTAAAACCCTAAACCCTAAACCCTAAACCCTAAACCCTAAACCCTCAAGACAAAATAAATAGAAATTGTATGTGGTATCGTTCTGAATTTTCAAGATATTTGTCTAAACAGCTGACATACAGAGTTTAAGTAAATTAATCCAAAGCGCCTGGGAGACCAAATGCTCAATTTACTTAAACCTCTGGAGCCAACTTAGGCTACACGTCAAGCCCACAAATGAGGCCCGAAACTCGACCCTCCAATGAGAGGTCCCAAATTAGACCGCTGGGCCCCAAACCCCCCCCAAAACCCCCCAAAACACACCCAAAACCCCTCCAAAACCCCCCCAAAACCCCCCCAAAACCCCCCAAAACCACCCCCAAACCCCCCCAAAACCCCCCCCAAAACCCCCCCCAAAACCCCCCCCAAAACCCC
>CAJNDS010001695.1:0-10683 GCA_905221605.1 Symbiodinium natans
TACGAATAGCTCGATTCCTGCGGGCAAAGAGGTTTAAGTAAATTGAACATATTGGCACAGTTGACCCCTGCAAACCCTTATCCTGGCTCACTAGTTACCTCAACTAGGGAGGAGAAGGCCAAGCTCCTTGATTGCATTCACACAAGCCCCGATCCCTGACCCAAATTCAGGAGGCTAACGCAAGGCTCGTATTCACACAGGCTTTGATCACATCCCGACCTGGAATGCAAGGCTCCCGACCCAGTTGTGGGGGGGGGGGGAACGCAAAGGCTCCTTCAGTTACATAAGCCCTGCTCACACACCGACCCAATTAGGGAGGTGAATACAAAGGCTCCTTGGCAGCATTCACACAGGCTCTGATCACATCCCGCCCCAATTAGGGAGGGGAACGCAAAGGCTCCATGGCTGCATTTACACAGGCCCTCATCACATCCCGACCCAATTAGGGAGGGGAATGCAAGGCTCCTTGGCTGCATTTACACAGGCCCTGATCACATCCCGACCCAATTAGGGAGGTGAATACAAAGGCTCCTGGGCTGCATTTACACAGACCCTGATCACATCCTGACCCAATTCGGGAGGTGAACACTGCATTTACACAGGCCCTGATCACATCCTGACCCAAGTAGGGAGAGAAACAAAAGGCTCCTTGGCTGCATTTACACAGGCCTTGATCACATCCCGACCCAATTAGGGAGGTGACTACAAAGGCTCTTTGGCAGCATTCACACAGGCCCTGATCACATCCCGACCCAATTAGGGAGGGGAATGCAAGGCTCCTTGGCTGCATTGACACAGGCCCTGATCACATCCCGACCCAATTAGGGAGAATCACAAGGCTCCTTGGCTGCATTTACACAGGTCTTGATCACATCCCGACCCAATTAGGGAGGTGACTACAAAGGCTCCTTGGCAGCATTCACAGAGGCCCTGATCACATCCCGACCCAATTAGGGAGGGGAATGCAAGGCTCCTTTGCTGCATTGACACAGGCCCTGATCACATCCCGACCCAATTAGGGAGAATCACAAGGCTCCTTGGCTGCATTTACACAGGTCTTGATCACATCCCGACCCAATTAGGGAGGTGAATACAAAGGCTCCTTGGCTGCATTTACACAGGCCCTGGTCACATCCCGACTCAATTAGGGAGGGGAATGCAAGGCTCCTTGGCTGCGTTTAGACAGGCCCTGATCACATCCCGACACAATTAGGGAGATGAACACAAGCCTCCTTGGCAGCATTTTCACAGGCCCTGATCACATCCCGACCCAATTAGGGAGAATCACAAGGCTCCTTGGCTGCATTTACACAGGTCTTGATCACATCCCGACCCAATTAGGGAGGTGAATACAAAGGCTCCTTGGCTGCAGTTACACAGGCCCTGATCACATCCCGACCCACTTCGGGAGGGGAATGCAAGGCTCCTTGGCTGCATTTACACAGGCTGACCCAATTAGGGAGAGAAACACAAGGCTCCTTGGCTGCATTTACACAGCCCTTGATCACATCCCGACCCAATTAGGGAGGTAAATGCAAAGGCTCCTTGGCAGCATTCACACAGGCCCTGATCACATCCCGACCCAATTAGGGAGGGGAATGCAAGGCTCCTTGGCTGCATTTACACAGGCCCTGATCACATCCCGACCCAATTAGGGAGGGGAATGCCAAGGCTCCTTGGCTGCATTCAAACAGGCCCTGGTAACATCCCGACCCAATTAGGGAGGGGAATGCAAGGCTCCTTGGCTGCATTTACACAAACCCTGATCACATCCTGACCCATTTAGGGAGGGCAATGCAAGGCTCCCTGGCTGCATTTACACAGGCCCTGGGAGGGGAATGCAAGGCTCCTTGGCTGCATTTACAGAGGCCCTGATCACATCCCGACCCAATTAGGGAGAATCACAAGGCTCCTTGGCTGCATTTACACAGGTCTTGATCACATCCCGACCCAATTAGGGAGGTGAATACAAAGGCTCCTTGGCTGCAGTTACACAGGCCCTGATCACATCCCGACCCAATCCGGGAGGGGAACGCAAGGCTCCTTGGCTGCATTTACACAGGCCCTGATCACATCCTGATCCAATTAGGGAGAGAAACCCAAGGCTCCTTGGCTGCATTTACACAGCCCTTGATCACATCCCGACCCAATTAGGAAGGTAAATACAAAGGCTCCTTGGCTGCATTTACACAGCCCTTGATCACATCCCGACCCAATTAGGGAAGGGAATGCAATGCTTCTTGGCTGCATTCACACAGGCCTTGATCACATCCGGACCCAATTCGGGAAGGGAATGCAAGGCTCCTTGGCTGCAGTCACACCACATCCGGACCTTGGCTGCATTTACACAGCCCTTGATCAATTAGGGAGGTAAATACAAAGGCTCCTTGGCAGCATTCACACAGGCCCTGATCACAGCCCGACCCAATTAGGGAGGGGAATGCAAGGCTCCTTGGCTGCATTTACACAGGCCCTGATCACATCCCGACCCAATTAGGGAGGGGAATGCCAAGGCTCCTTGGCTGCATGCCAACAGGCCCTGGTCACATCCCGACCCAATTAGGGAGGGGAATGCAAGGCTCCTTGGCTGCATTTACACAGGCCCTGATCACATCCTGACCCATTTAGGGAGGGCAATGCAAGGCTCCCTGGCTGCATTTACACAGGCCCTGGGAGGGGAATGCAAGGCTCCTTGGCTGCATTTCCACAGGCCCTGATCACATCCCGACCCAATTAGGGAGAATCACAAGGCTCCTTGGCTGCATTTCGCACAGGTCTTGATCACATCCCGACCCAATTAGGGAGGTGAATACAAAGGCTCCTTGGCTGCAGTTACACAGGCCCTGATCACATCCCGACCCAATTCGGGAGGGGAACGCAAGGCTCCTTGGCTGCATTTACACAGGCCCTGATCACATCCTGACCCAATTAGGGAGAGAAACACAAGGCTCCAGGAAGATGGCACTGTCCTGGTGGAAGGAGTGCAGGGCAAGACCGCTTCCCCAGCTCGTCTAGACTGCTTGCACAAAGCCTTGCAAGAGCTGAAAGCGCAGCACCGCCTCTACCAGGCAAACCCAGCAGTGGAGGGAGCCTTAACAAGAATGGAAATCATCCTCGCTGGAAAAGTGCAGCCGTGTACAAGCGCAGCGGCAACGACAGACCGCGAAACCTCCCAAGGGCGCCAAACGGGGGAGTCCGGTGGCTCACACTCCTCGGCCTTGGGGGGCGAAGCGCAGCACTCGGAAAACGCAGCGGCCTCTGTCGAAACAATGGAAGAGAAGGAAGACAGGCTAGAGATGACGTACCTGATCCCCAAAGAGCTGAAAGCCCCCAGAGCGGACACTGTGGAGCTGCAGAAAATCCGAAGCACTTCGGAGCTCACGGACGACATGGACGTGAAGTTCTTCCCACACCTGTTTTCCACGGGCACAGGCGGATGGCAGAATGGATATGGAAGCTTCTCCCAATACGCTCGCAAGCTCTCGGGCAACATCAACGTGAGGATCGGCAACCAGCAGGCTCCAGGCGGGAAGACCAAGTACCAAGAGGGCAAAGGTCAGGTGTTTACAGCCCTGAGGGACATCCCAAAAAGCACCTGAGATTGCTTATCACTGAGCATTCTTTAGAGAAGAGAGCGCAGCGCAAGGCTCCTTGGCTGCATTTACCGGCCCTGATCACATCCCGACCGAACTAGGCAGGGGAACACAAGGCTCTGTGCCTGCATTTACAGGCCCTGATCACATCCCGACCCAATTAGGGAGGGGAATGCAAGGCTCCTTGGCTGCATCTGCACAGGTCCTGCTCACACCCTGAAGGGAACACAAGGCTCCTTGGCTTCATACACAGGCCCTGATCACATCCCTACCCAATTAGGGAGGCCAAGGCTCCTTGGCTGCGTTCACGCAGGCCCTGATCACATCCGACCCAGTCAGGGAGGGAATGCAAGGCTCCTTGGCTGCATTTACACAGGCCCTGATCACATCCTGACCCAGTTAGGGAAGGGAACGCAAAGGCTCCTTGGGGGCAGCCTTCTTCACTGAAGCGGACATGGACAACGCCGTGCAGGTTGTCCTCGAAGAAGGTGGGGTGGAACGAGGTGAAGCTGCAGAGGCCCACGCGGCGCCAGGTGGCTTCTACTCCTCGGAAGTGCTTGCGCAGGTACTGCAAACCAAAGCCATGGCTGCTTTTGGTCGTGTGAGGTGGCAAATGGACCTTCAACCCGTCGTGAGCAAGCACGATCTGGAAGCAGCTGCCGGGGCGGTGCAGAACCGGGACAACGCACACTGGGTGGCATATCGATATTTCCATGAGAAGATCTTCAGGTTGGACTCCCTGGCTCGTACCCGCAGAGCAGAGCAGATACCGGAAGCCGTCTTCTTGGCGGAGCTCGCTCGACATCCCGCGACCTACTGCATCCGAGAGGTCTAGCCGCGGCTGCCATCTCCTAACAATGTTGTGATGCCGCGAGGACACCTCTGGTGCTCCACGCCAACGTTTCACCCCCCCACAGACCAGCGTTCTCACGCGAGATCGCACAAGGCAAGGCAGAAACCAAGGCGCCAGCTCATGCTCATGTGATGGATGGATGTGTGGCAAGACTGGCGCCCCAGCAAACCTGAGCAACAACTGCGCCGCTCTTCTCTGCGGGCTCAAGATTAGAGTTACCCCAAACAAAAGACATGGTTTTCTTTCAGAAACCTATCCAAAAAGCGAGACGAGGTGTCGAAACAATCAAATCAATATCACCATGACAAGACGAAAGACAAGAATTACAAGCATTGGCTGTCAAGAACCAACATGCTCAACTTCTCCTGGCCCAGAACTGCAGACATGGACAGAAGACCACCAGACCTTCAAGCATCAGGTCCGTCTCTTCCACGGAGTTCAGAAAGGTTTTAATGAATTGTTATATCAAATGTTGCCGAAGAGACACCTCCAGCAACAAATCAAATTCTTTTCCTCCCCGAGAAGGCTCAAGAGATCGTGGGACCGAAAATATTGCCCTTTCCACCCCAAATAGTCCGGACACAATATCCGATTTCATAGAACTGAAATCCGAATTTGCAAAAACAATACCAATATTAATTGAAATTCCTCTATATTCTCTGAAATTTCGAGGGGGTGAAATGAACCATTATCATTCTAAAGAATTGCAATCCAAAAAATTATTCAAATTACAAGATATGTAATTCAAATATTCGTGGAACCATATCAATTGTAATAATATATCGAAACTTCGAGGCTAACACCCACAGACAAGGGTCAACAAAGATTCGGGACATCAGGAGAATTATAATGAATACCCTCAAAAAGAACTCCCAGATCTTCAAGATTTTAATTCTGGAGGTTTTGATCAATTATCCAGAAGTCCCCAGATCTTCCAAATTTGAATTCTAAAGATTTTTGGAGGACTTATTCAGATATCCAGTATTTATCAAATCCTTCAAAATTTGAATTCCGAAAATTCCAGAGGTTTTGAATCGATATCCAAAGATCCCCAGGCCTTCTAAATTTGAATCCTGGAGGACTGCAGGAGATTTTGATCAATTATCCAGAAATCCCCAGATCTTCCAAATTTGAAATCTAGAGTTTTGGGATCCATATCCAAAGATTCCCAGGCTTTCAAAATTTTAATTCTTGAGGTTTTGGGCCGATACAGACCTTCAAAATTTGAATTCTGGCGCAAGCCCCCCACCCCAGCCCCCCATCCCCCCCAGCCCCCCCAAGCCCAACCAACAAAAATGTAAAACATTGAAAGGCAAAAAACAAAACCCGGCAAAACCCCCCAAAACCCCCCAAAACCCGACAAAACCCCCCAAAACCCGACAAAACCCCCCAAAACTCCGGACACAAACCCTATACAATTTCTATAAACCCTAAACCCTAAACCCTAAACCCTAAACCCTAAACCCTAAACCCTAAACCCTAAACCCTAAACCCTCAAGGCCAGAATAAATAGAAATTGTAAGTGTTTCATTACGAGCAGCTCGTGCAATAATCCTTCATCCTTCACAGTGCAAAAATATTCCCCTCTCAGCCCACTTGCCCCTCCAGCCCCTCCAGCCCCTCCAGCCCCCTCCAGCCCCCTCAACCCCCAGCCCCTCCAGCCCCCAGCCCCTCCAGCCCCTCCAGCCCCTCCAGCCCCTCCAGCCCCTCCCAGCCCCTCCAGCCACTCCGGCCCCTCCGGCCCTTCCAGCCCCTCCAGCCCCTCCAGCCCCTCCAGCCCCTCCACCTCCACCTCCAGCCCTCCAGCCCCTCCAGCCCTCCACAGCCTCCAGCCCCCCTCCAGCCCCTCCAGCCCCTCCAGCCCCTCCAGCCCCTCCAGCCCCTCCAGCGGCTCCAGCCCCTCCAGCCCCTCCAGCCCCTCCAGCCAATCCAGCCAATCCAGCTCCAGCCCCTCCAGCCCCTACAGCCCCGCCAGCCCCTCCAGCCCCTCCCCCAGCCCCAGCCCCACAACCCCAAGGACAAAAGCAAAAAACAAAACCCGGCAAAACCCCCCAAAACCCCCCAAAACCCCCCAAAACCCCCCAAAACCCCGGACACAAACCCTATACAATTTCTATAAACCCTAAACCCTAAACCCTAAACCCTAAACCCTAAACCCTAAACCCTAAACAAGACAAAATAAATAGAAATTGTATGTGGTATCATTCTGAATGTCCCACGTTATTTGTCTAAACAGCTGACAAGCAGAATTTGAGTAAACTACTCCAAAACGCACTGGGAGGCAAAATATTCAATTTACTTAAACCTGCCTCCCCTGACCTCCCCCTCAAAACCCCCTCCCGCCCCTTTCGGCACCTTTCGGCCCCCGCCCTTCCCCACACCCTCCCGCCCCCTCCTCCCTCCGCCCCCGCTTCCCCCCCGCCCCCCCCCGCCCCCCCCTCCCCCTCCCCCCCCATCCCCCCCAGCTTTGGGAGCTAATTTTGAAATCCGGGAGCTAATTTTGAGCTGTCAGCAGCTAATTTTGAGCCTTGAAATTTAATTTTGAGCTTCGGGAGCTAATTTTGAGCTCCGGGAGCTAATCTTGAGCTCCGGAGCTAATTTTGAGCTCCGGGAGCTAATTTTGAGGCTAATTTTGAGCTCCGGGAGTTTTTTTTTGAGCTCTTGGAGCTAATTTTGAGCTCTGGGAGCTAATATTTGAGCTCCGGGAGCTAATTTTGAGCTGGAGCTAGTTTTGAGCTCTGGGAGCTAATTTTGAGCTCCGGTATTGAGCCCTGGGAGCTAATTTTGAGCTTTGGGAATTAACAACGAGCTCTGGGATTTAATTTTGTGCTCTGGGAGCTAATTTTGAGCTTTGGCAGCTCATTTTCAGCTCCGGGAGCTAGCTCATTTTGAGCTCCGGGAGCTAATTTTGATCTCTGGGAGCCAATTTTGGGTTTTCGGAGCTAATGTAATTTTTTGAGCTTTCGGCGCTATTTTGAGCTCCGGGAGCTAATTGAGATAATTTTTAGCTCCGGGAGCTAATTTTGAGCTTTGGAAGCTATTTTGAGCTCCGGGAGCTAATTTTGAGCTCCGGGAGCTAATTTTGAGCTGGAGCTAATTTTGAGCTCTGGGAGCTAATTTTGAGCTCCGCTTTTGAGCGCTGGGAGCTAATTTTTAGCTTTGGGAGCTAATTTTGAGCTCTGGGAGTTAATTTTGAGCTCCGGGAGCTAATTTGAATCTTGGGGAGCTTATTTTGAGCTCCGGGAGCTGGTTTTGAATTCCGGGAGCTAATTTTGAGCTCCGGGAGCTAATTTTGAATTCCGGGAGTTAATTTTGAGCTCCGGGAGCTAATTTTGAATTCCGGGAGCTAATTTTGAGCTCTGGGAGCTAATTTTGAGCTCTGGGAGCTAATTTTGAGCTTCGAGAGCTCCGGGAGCTAATTTTGAGCTCCGGGAGCTAATTTTGATCTCCGAAATTAATTTTGAGCTCCGGGAGCTTATTTTGAGCTCCGGGAGCTAATTTTGAGCTCTGGGAGCTAATTGTTTTTCTCCGGGAGCTAAGTTTGCTGACCAGCCGAGTTTAAGTAAATTAAACTGCTTTTGGCAAGCCGAATATTCAATCCACATCAATTCACTTCAATTCAAAACTCCCGCAGACCCTTAGACACCCCCCAGATCCCTCCCAGATCCCCACAGCTGACAAGCCGAGTTGAAGTAAATTAGTGTGAATCGCTTTTGGCAAGCCGAATATTCAATTCATTCAACCCCCACAAAAGGCACCAAGAAACCCCAAAGCCCAGGAGGCGGCGGGAGCCCCCAAATAGGCACTGGAGGCACTGGGAGGCACAAAAATAAGGTCCCAAAATATGTCCCGGGAGGCGCCAGTTCAGGCTCCAGGAGTTCCCAAAATAGGAATGGAAGCCCCCAAAATAAGCCTCGGGAGGCCCCAAAATAGGCCCCGGAAGACCTTAAACCATGCACCGAAAGGCCCTAAAATACACCCAGGCCTCAAAATAGGCACCGGGAGGCCGCAAAATGGCCCAAAAGGCCAAATTAGGCCCTGGGAGACCTCCGAAAAAAAGCCCCCGAAAAACCCGAAAAGGCTGGCAGCCCCAAATCAATCCCCGACAGACGCCAAATTAGGCCGGTCCCAGTTTAGGCCAAATCAAGCAACCCAAAATAAATTTTTCCAAATTAAGCCCCGAAAGGCCCAAATTAAGCCTCGAGATCCGAATTACGTCCCACAAAAACCCAAATTAAGCCCCGCAAAATCCCAAATTAAGCCCTGCAAAGGCCAAGTTAGGGCCTGGCCTCAAGTCTGGCCTTCAAATTAAGCCACCGGGAAGCCAAGAAAAACCCAAGTTGAGGGAAAGCCGAAATCAGGTCCGGGAGGACCCGAATCAAATTGCGAGAGGGCACCCCCCGCAAAATTAGGCCCCGAACTAGCCCTGCAGGGCCCCAAATTAGGCCCACCCAGGCCCCACATTAAGCAAGCCCCAAAGTAAGCCTAGCTCCAAACTCAGCATAGGAGGCCCCAAATCAGGCTTCAAATTGCCGCAAAATTGAACCCAAAATTAAGCCCCAAAGCAGGCCGGGAGTCTGGGAAGCTTCAAAATAAGTTCCAAATGCGGCGCCAGGAGGCCGCGCGTTAGGATGCAAATGCAGCTCGTGAAACCCAAATTGCGGATGCAAGCGGCATCTGCGTCCAAAAGCACCAAACCCCAAATTTAAGCTGCAAATTAAGTCTCGGAGACTCCAAAGCCCCGAAACCCCAGGAAGCCCAAATGGCTCTGGGCAGAAGCCCCCAAGAAAGTCCGAGAATCCCGTAGGTCCCAGAAAGCACAGAAATGCCCAACAAAAGTTCGGACCACCCCACCGCCCCCCCAAACAAAAGCACAACAATTGGATCCAAAGTCTCAATATATTGACCCAAAACGCTTGGGAGGCCACGTGCTCAATTTACTGAAACCTCTAAGGCCTTCACTTTTGCGTTGTCCCATGAAAGACTCGGGCCCCCCAAACAGCAAAGCCAAACCCCCCCAAATCTACTTATTCGTGCTTGAATTTCGGGGGTACCAGGGGGTGTCCCCCTGGCGCGGTCCAGCAAGGGCGATTGCTGGCGGGGTCCAGGGCGAGGAGTCCTGGCGGGGGGCTCGGGGGGCAGCGCCCCCCGGAAACGGTGGCGTCGATTTGTATTTTCTTGGTGACCCCCTTCCAAAACTAAAACATAGTTCCAAAAAACAAAACTTTCGGTCAAAACTTTCGGTCAAAACTTTCGGTCAAAACTTATTGGGACCTGAACCCTATACAATTTCTATTAAGGCAAGTTCCAAAAAAGAAACTCAGGTGACCAGAGCAGTGGCCATTTTAAAGGGGTTTTTTTCCGACCCCCGAACCCTATACAATTTCTATATACCTGGATTGCTGGCGGGGTCCAGGGCGAGTAGTCCTGGCGGGGGGCTCGGGGGGCAGCGCCCCCCGGAAACGGTGGCGTCGATTTGTATTTTCTTGGTGACCCCCTTCCAAAACTAAAACATAGTTCCAAAAAACAAAACTTTCGGTCAAAACTTTCGGTCAAAACTTTCGGTCAAAACTTATTGGGACCTGAACCCTATACAATTTCTATTAAGGCAAGTTCCAAAAAGAAACCCAGGTGACCAGAGCAGTGGCCATTTTAAAGGGGTTTTTTTCCGACCCCCGAACCCTATACAATTTCTATATACCTGGATTGCTGGCGGGGTCCAGGGCGAGGAGTCCTGGCGGGGGGCTCGGGGGGCCGCGCCCCCCGGAAACGGTGGCGTCGATTTGTATTTTCTTGGTGACCCCCTTCCAAAACTAAAACATAGTTCCAAAAAACAAAACTTTCGGTCAAAACTTTCGGTCAAAACTTTCGGTCAAAACTTATTGGGACCTGAACACTATACAATTTCTATTAAGGCAAGTTCCAAAAAAGAAACCCAGGTGACCAGAGCAGTGGCCATTTTAAAGGGGTTTTTTTCCGACCCCCGAACCCTATACAATTTCTATATACCTGGATTGCTGGCGGGGTCCAGGGCGAGGAGTACTGGCGGGGGGCTCGGGGGGCAGCGCCCCCCGGAAACGGTGGCGTCGATTTGTATTTTCTTGGTGACCCCCTTCCAAAACTAAAACATAGTTCCAAAAACCAAAACTTTCGGTCAAAACTTTCGGTCAAAACTTTCGGTCAAAACTTATTGGGACCTGAACCCTATACAATTTCTATTAAGGCAAGTTCCAAAAA
>CAJNDS010001696.1:0-10654 GCA_905221605.1 Symbiodinium natans
GGGGGGGGGGGGGGGGGGGGTGGGTGGCTTAAATAGGGTCTATTTGGAAGCTGGACTCGGGTTTTCTTATAGCCATACACGTTTCCACGAGGGTACGCTGCTGTCACGTCAGTCGTACTATGGAGGCCTCAGGAACAAGAACCAGGTAGTTCCTCTTTTCTCTTCTCTTTTTCTCCTCAATCCTAAAGTCGAAGGCTCTCGTGAGGAGAAGAGAAGGGAGAGAAGGAGGGAAAGATAAGAGGAACACGATTTTCATGGGAAGAGCCAAGAAAAGAATAGAAGAGAGATAAAACAAGGCGCAAAGAAGATGGTACTCTCCTTTATCTATCCTCTCTCCCTTATCTCTCCGTTCCCTCTGTCTTTTCGAAATGAGAAAAACAAAAAGAAAGATGAAAAGAAGAAGGGTTAGGAAAAGAGCCGAAGAGATAGGCCGAAAAGAGGGGTATGGTGAAGTACGGCAAAGGTCCACGCACAAGGAGTCACCTTCTGCTTACCCTTCCACTGCTTGATTTTACAAGCTCCTTTCTTGTGTTTTATCAGTTAAAATTAAAAGGAAACAGAAGGAGAGAAGGGAAAGGGAAGTGAGAGAGGGGAGACAACAAGGAGGCCATTTTAATTTCCTGTGAGTTATCAAAAGGAATGCAATATTATGGGAAGAGCAATGGAAAAAAGAGTGGAAGAGAAATTAAGACAGGAGAGGGAGGTGCAAAAATAAGGCAAAGAGAAGATGGTGCCGTTTTCATCTCACCTCTCGTTCTTATCTTCCTCTTCTCTGGTTCTTTTCCCTGTGAAATAAAAAACAAAAGGAAGGACAATGAACATATAAAGGAACCCGTTTTCGTTTTCCGTTTGGGCACAAGGAAAAAAAACAGAGGCGATAGGGCGAGAGGAGGGGTTTGCTGAAGCATGGGGAGGGTGTACGGGCAAGGGGCCAACTCCGCCCACTTCCCCCATCCATTGAAAGAGGAAAAGGAACCGGGCCTCCATTCCCCCTCTTATTCTTCCTTTCTTGCGTTTTTGTCGTTTAGAAGGGAACAGGAGAAGAGGAGGGAGAGAGAAGGAGAGAGGAGACATAAAAAGGGTTGCATTTTTAATGGGAAGAGCAAAGAAAAGACCAGAAGAGAGATGATGGGAGAAGAGGGGGAGACAAAACAAGGCGCACAGAAAATGGGCAGATAAGAAGAGAGGAAAGGGAATGACCAAGTACAATGAGGAGTTCTTCAATTTCCCTCCCTATCTCTTATGTTACTTTTCCTTCTTGTGGGGTGTCCCTTTTTCTCTTGAAGATGCAGAAAACGATTGAAAAGGACACCCGTTCCATCGCCCATATGTAGGGAAAGAGAGAGAATCATGAGCATCAGCTGGGCTTGCTGCCAATCCAACATGGGCGTCCCTTTTAATCGCATTCTGTGTCCTTTTTGCTCGCTTGAAGATGCAGAAAACGATCCAAAAGCACATCTGTTGGAGGAAGAGAGAAGGAGAGAGGAGAGATACCAAGGATTGCATATTTAATGGGAAGCGCAAGGAAGAGAATAGAAGACAGATGAATAGAGAAGATGGCGCTCTTCTTTATCTATTCTCTCTCCCTTGTTTCTCCCTTCCCTCTTTCTTTTCGAAATGAGAAAAACAAAAAGGAAGAACTATGAGAAGGAGAAGAGTAAGGAAAGGAACAGAAGAGATAGGCCGAGAGGATGAATATGATGGAGTATTATGGAAATGCTCACGCGCAAGGAGTCACCCTCTGCTTACCTTTTCACTGCTTTATCATATGAGTTCCTTTCTTGTGTTTTATCAGTTAAAAGGAAGCGGAAGAAGAGAAGGGAAGGGAAGTGAGAGAGGAAAGATAACAAGGATGCTATGTTTCCCGAAGCGTGCTGCAAGGAATAGAAGAGACAGGAAGCAAGGAGACGGAATCACAAAATAAGCCGCAAAGCTGTACATATCATCTCTCCCTTGTCTCTCCCTATTCCCTTTCGAACTAGAAAAAACCATTCTTGCTTTTCACAGATAGGTTCCCTCTCTCCTCTTCAGGAAATCCCCTTTCCCTTATGTTGCTTTTTGAAGCGAATAAGAAAAATAGCAGATAAGAAGAGAGGAAAGGGTCAATTTCCCTCCCTATCTCTTATGTTGCTTTTCCTTCTTGTGGGGTGTCCCTGTTTCTCTTGAAGATGCAGAAAACGATTGAAAAGGACACCCGTTCCATCGTCCATGTGTAGGGAAAGAGAGAGAATCATGAGCATCAGCTGGGCTTGCTGCCAATCCAACATGGGCGTCCCTTTTAATCGCAGTCTGTGTCCTTTTTTCTCGCTTGAAGGTGCAGAAAACGATCCAAAAGCACATCTGTTGGAGGAAGAGAGAAGGAGAGAGGAGAGATACCAAGGATTGCATATTTCATGGGAAGAGCAAGGAAGAGAATAGAAGGCAGATGAATAGAGAAGAGGGAGAGACAAAACAAGGCGCAGAGAAGATGGCACTCTTCTTTATCTATTCTCTCTCCCTTGTTTCTCCCTTCCCTCTTTCTTTTCGAAATGAGAAAAACAAAAAGGAAGAACTATGAGAAGGAGAAGAGTAAGGAAAGGAACAGAAGAGATAGGCCGAGAGGATGAATATGATGGATTATTATGGAAAGGCTCACGCGCAAGGAGTCACCCTCTGCTTACCTTTCCACTGCTTTATCATATGAGTTCCTTTCTTGTGTTTTATCAGTTAAAAGGAAGCAGAAGAGAAGGGAAAAGCAAAAATTGAGCCCAACATTTTAGGACCAGGGCTTGCGATCTGACTCTTTGGAGCAAAAATCGATTCCAAAATCTTACGGACCAGGGCTTGCGATGTTACTCTTTGGAGCAAGAAATGAGCCCAAAATCTTAAAGACCGGGGCTTGCGATTTCACCTTTTGGAGCAAATACTGGGCCCAAAATCTTAGGGACCAGGGCTTGCAATTTGACTCCGTGGAGCACAAATCGACCCCGAAATCTTAGGGACCAGGGCTTGCGATTTGACTCTGTGGAGCACAAATCGACCCCAACAACTTAGGGACCAGGGCTTGCGATTTGACTCTTTGGAGCAAAAATCGACCCAAAAATCTAAGGGACCAGGGCTTGCGATTTTACTCTTTGGCGCAAAAACTGGGCCCCAAATCTTAGGGACCAGGGCTTGCGATGTCACTCTTTGAAGCAAAATTGAACCCAAAGTCTTAGGGACCAGGGCTTGCGATTTGACTCTTTGGAGCAAAAACTGGGCCCAAAATCTTAGGGAGCAGGGTTTGCGATTTGACTCTTTGGAGCAAAAACTGGGCCCCAAATCTTAGGGACCAGGTCTTGCGGTTTGACTCTTTGGAGCAAAAATTGAACCCAAAATCTTAGGGACCAGGGCTTGCGATTTGACTTTTTGAACCAAAAACTGGGCCCAAAATCTTAGGGACAAGGGCTTGCGGTGTCACTCTTTGGAGCAACAAATGAACCCAAAATCTTAGGGACCAGGGCTTGCGATTTGACTCTTTGGAGCAAAAACTGGGCCCCAAATCTTAGGGACCAGGGCTTGCGATTTGACTCTTTGGAGCAAAAATTGAACCCAAAATCTTCGGGACCAGGGCTTGCGATTTGACTCTTCGGAGCAAAAACTGGGCCCAAGATCTTAGGGACCAGGGCTTGCGATGTCACTCTTTGGAGCAACAATGAATGCAAAATCTTAGGGACCAGGGCCTGCGATTTGACTCTTTGGAGCAAAAATTGAACCCAAAATCTTAGGGACCAGGGCTTGCGATTTGACTCTTTGGAGCAAAACTGGGCCCAAGATCTTAGGGGCCAGGGCTTGCGATGTCACTCTTTGGAGCAAAAAATGAACCCAAAATCTCAGGGACCAGGGCTTGCGATTTGACTCTTTGGAGCAAAAACTTGGCCCCAAATCTTAGGGACCAGGGCTTGCGATGTCACTGTTTGGAGCAAAAAACGAACCCAAAATCTTAAGGACCAGGGCTTGCGATGTCACTCTTTGGAGCAAAAATTGAACCCAAAATCTTAGGGACCAGGACTTGCGATGTCACTCTTTGGAGCAAAAACTGGGCCCAAAATCTTAGGGACCAGGGCTTGCGATGTTACTCTTTGGAGCAAAAACTGGGCCCCAAATCTTAGGGACCAGGGCTTGCGATGTCACCCTTTGGAGCAAAAATTGAACCCAAAATCTTAGGGACCAGGGCTTGCGATGTTACTCTTTGGAGCAAAAACTGGGCCCCCAATCTTAGGGACCAGGGCTTGCGATGTCACTCTTTGGAGCAAAAATTGAACCCAAAGTCTTAGGGACCAGGGCTTGCGATATGACTCTTTGGAGCAAAAACTGGGCCCAAAATCTTAGGGAGCAGGGTTTGCGATTTGACTCTTTGGAGCAAAAACTGCGCCCCAAATCTTAGGGACCAGGGCTTGCGGTTTGACTCTTTGGAGCAAAAATTGAACCCAAAATCTTAGGGACCAGGGCTTGCTCTTTGAACCAAAAACTGGGCCCAAAATCTTAGGGACAAGGGCTTGCGATGTCACTCTTTGGAGCAAGAAATGAACCCAAAATCTTAGGGAGCAGGGCTTGCGATTTGACCCTTTGGAGCAAAAACTGTGCCCCAAATCTTAGGGACCAGGGCTTGCGGTTTGACTCTGTGGAGCAAAAATTGAACCCGAAATCTTCGGGGCCAGGGCTTGCGATTTGACTCTTCGGAGCAAGAAATGAGCCCAAACTCTTAAGGACCAGGGCTTGCTTTGGAGCAAAAAACTGAGTCCAAAATCTTAGGGACCAGGGCTTGCGATTTGACTCTTTGGAGCAAAAACTGGGCCCCAAATAATAGGGACCAGGGCTTGCGATGTTACTCTTTGGGGCAAGAAATGAGCCCAAGATCTTAGGGACCAGGGCTTGCGATGTTACTTTTTGGGGCAAGAAATGAGCTCAAAATCTTAGGGACCAGGGCTTGCGATGTCACTTTTTGGAGCAAAAACTGTGCCCTAGTATTGGGGGGAGGAGGGCTCGTGATTTAGTATTGGGAGGAGGCCCGGGCTCGTAAATTAGTATTGGGGGGAGGCCCGGGCTCGTGATTTAGTATTGCGGGCTCGTGATTTAGCCCGGGCTCGTGATTTAGTATTGGGGGGAGGCCCGGGCTCGTGATTTAGTATTGCGGGAAGGCCCGGGCTCGTAATTTAGTATTGGGGGGAGGCCCGGGCTCGTGATGTAGTATTGGGGGGAGGCCCGGGCTCGTGGTTTAGTATTGGGGGGAGGAGGATGCCCCAGCCCCCACCCCCCATTTGGAAATAAATGAATTACTTGAATTAATTGAAATAATTGCCCCACCCCCCCCCTTTGCAAATAAATGAATTAATTGAATTAATTGAATTAATTGAATTAATTGAATTAATTCAACTAATTCAAGTAATTTATTTATTTCCGAAGGGGAGGTGGAATTAATTGAATTAATTGAATTAATTCAATTATTTCAATTAATTCAATTAATTCAATTAATTCATTTATTTCCAAATGGGGGGGATTCCCCAGCCCCCACCACCCCCCCCCTTTGGAAATAAATGAATTAATTGAATTAATTGAATTAATTGAATTAATTGAATTAATTGAATTAATTGAATTAATTGAATTTCAATTAATTCAATTAATTTATTTATTTCCAAAGGGGAGGTGGAATTAATTGAATTAATTGAATTAATTCAATTATTTCAATTAATTCAATTAATTCATTTATTTCCAAAGGGGGGGGAGGGGTGGGGGCTGAGGAATCCCCCCATTTGGAAATAAATGAATTAATTGAATTAATTGAATTAATTGAATTAATTGAATTAATTCAACTAATTCAATTAATTCTTTTATTTCCAAAGGGGAGGTGGAATTAATTGAATTAATTGAATTAATTCAATTATTTCAATTAATTCAATTAATTCAATTAATTCATTTATTTCCAAATGGGGGGGATTCCCCAGCCCCCACCCCCCCCCCTTTGGAAATAAATGAATTAATTGAATTCAATTTCAATTAATTCAATTAATTCATTTATTTCCAAAGGGGAGGTGGAATTAATTGAATTAATTGAATTAATTCAATTATTTCAATTAATTCAATTAATTCAATTAATTCATTTATTTCCAAAGGGGGGGGAGGGGTGGGGGCTGGGGAATCCCCCCATTTGGAAATACTTGAATTAATTGAATTAATTGAATTAATTGAATTAATTGAATCAATTCAATTAATTCAATTAATTCAATTAATTCAATTAATTCCACCCCCCCCCCCTTTGGAAATAAATGAATTAATTGAATTAATTGAATTAATTGAATTAATTCAATTAATTCAATTAATTCAATTAATTCAATTAATTCAATTAATTCATTTAGTTCCAAAGGGGGGGGGTGGGGGCTGGGGAATCCCCCCCATTTGGAAATGAATGAACTAATTGAACGAAATTATTTAAACTATCGCGGCTCGATTTGGCCAAATTTTGCCGGGCAGCCTGCGGGCAAAATTTGGCCAAATCGGGCTGCTTTTCGTATGCCATGAGAAATGCGCGGCTCGATTTGGCCAAATTTTGCCCGGAGGCTGCCCGGCAAAATTTGGCCAAATCGAGCCGCGCATTTCTCAGCGCGTACGACGAGCAGCCCGATTTGGCCAAATTTTGCCCGCAGACTTCCCGGCAAAATTTGGCCAAATCGAGCCGCGATAGTTTAAATAATTTCGGGCCTCCAGAAAGGCGCGGCTCGATTTGGCCAGAATTTGCCGGGCAGTCTGCGGGCAAAATTTGGCCAAATCGGGCTGCTCGTCGAACGCGATGAGAAATGCGCGGCTCGATTTGGCCAAATTTTGCCGGGCAGCCTCCGGGCAAAATTTGGCCAAATCGAGCCGCGCCTTTCTGAAGGCCCGAATTTTTTAAACTATCGCGGCTCGATTTGGCCAAATTTTGCCGGGCAGCTTCCGGGCAAAATTTGGCCAAATCGGGCTGCCCTTCGTATGCGATGAGAAATGCGTGGCTCGATTTGGCCAAACTTTGCCCGGAGGCTGCCCGGCAAAATTTGGCCAAATCGAGCCGCGATAGTTTAAATAATTTCGGGCCTCCAGAAAGGCGCGGCTCGATTTGGCCAAATTTTGCCGGGCAGCCTCCGGGCAAAATTTGGCCAAATCGAGCTGGGGGGGTGGGGTCTGGGGAATCCCCCCATTTGGAAATAAATGAATTAATTGAATTAATTGAATTAATTGAATTAATTGAATTAATTGAATTAATTGAATTAATTGAATTAATTCAATTAATTAAATTAATTCAATTAATTCCACCCCCCCTTTGGAAATAAATGAATTAATTGAATTAATTGAATTAGTTGAATTATTTCGATTAATTCAATTAATTCAATTAATTCAATTAATTCATTTATTTCCAAAGGGGGGGGAGGGGTGGGGGCTGGGGAATCCCCCCCATTTGGAAATAAATGAATTAATTGAATTAATTGAATTAATCGAAATAATTCAACTAATTCAATTAATTCAATTAATTCATTTATTTCCAAAGGGGAGGTGGAATTAATTGAATTCATTGAATTAATTGAATTAATTGAATTAATTACAATTAATTCAATTAATTCAATTAATTCAATTAATTCAATTAATTCAATTAATTCATTTATTTCCAAAGGGGGGGTTCAATTAATTCAATTAATTCAATTAATTCAATTAATTCAACTAATTCAACTAATTCAATTAATTCCACCCCCCCCCTTTGGAAATAAATGAATTAATTGAATTAATTGATTAAATTCATTAAATTCCAGGGGGAAAGTGGAAATTAAGGAATTTAATGAATTAAATTCTGTCTGTGCAACCCTACAGGACCTAAAATAGGGTCTATTTGGAACATGGCTCTTGTGAATAAGTATAAGTTTTGGGGCCTGTTTTCCTCTTGTAAATACGATTCCCAGCTTCCAAATAGACCCTATTTAAGCTTCACACGGGGGGGGGCTGGGGTGGGTGGGGCGGGGGTCGGGGAAGGGCGGGCGGGAGAGGGGGTGGGTGGGGGAGGTGGGGGGGGGGGGGGGGGGCGGCGGGCGGTGGGGCGATCTAAAACGATCGCTTCAATCCACCTGTTGTGCTTGGCCACATTGCGTGACGAATGAGAAAATCCTTTTGTGGAGTTGTGGCAAGTTTCTGATACCCGTTTCCAGAATAGGACCCTCTAGCATTCGATGTCTCCGGATTTTTTGCACTACAGGCAAGGCGCGGCTGTTTGCCGTTGGGGATAAACCGTGAACCCTAAACCCTAAGCCCTAAACCTAAACCCTAAACCCTGGAGAATGGAGAGTTTCCGACCCTGGTCTGCGCATGACCAATGGTTCTTTTGGCTTTGTGGTACTTCAGCCCGCGCATTCCTTGACATTGCCTACCTAAAGGCTCCTATGTAGTACCTGTTTGGGGTAGTATACTAATCCCCTATAACTAACCCAAAAAGGGACTACATGAGAGACTGCAGGTAGATTCCGGGTTTTGGTTCTGCCCAAATCCTAAACCCCAAGCCCTCTCATCCTTCCCAAACTCCTCACGATTCTTTGCGCCGGCCGACTTGTGCACAGATCAACGGCATATTGTCCACAGATCCCGTGCAACGGATGGCAGTGCCGGGGATTTACTTGATGACGTGGCTGGGTTGCCTACCTAGCTGCACGACAGTTTGCACACCCAACTCCTGCGAATTCGGGTTTAGGAGGCCTGGAAGGGGATTCATCCTTCCGTTGTGGCAACAACACCACCAGCACCGCCACCACCTGTAACGGCACGCCGAAGCAATCGCTGGATTCAGGCACAATCTTTCTTCAAGGTTGAATCGCTGCGGGCAGGGAGGCCTTAGATCAACCGATTGCGAGGACAACTAGACTGACTGAGAGTCCATGGCATGCGTTTCAACCTAAAGTCCATACTCCAAGGCCCACCTCCGTACCGTTTTCTCTGAATGCGTTGCGGCGCCCACGCAAACAGGTTGCCAGATTTAAACGGCAAACGAGAAGACCTCCCGGGTCCCTCGCTTGCAGATCTTTTGCAGGATTTCAGCAGGGGTTCTATTTGAAGGTCCATACGTCCCCCCCAAAAGGGCAACAACCATAGCTGCTTCTAACCCTATGATACTTATAAGTTGGGATGTTCCCACTTATGACAAGAGTCCTTAAAAGGGAATATAATGGGGGGGGGGTACTATAGTCCCTACTAAGGACTGTTAGTATAAGGGGGAACATCCCAACTGACAAGCACCCGTGAACCTCCACTTCTTGTGGCTGCCTGGTGAAACCGTACGGACTTTATACCAGGAGTCTCTAACGCAGACCCTTTTTGGGTTCGTTATAGGGGATTCTAGTATACCACCCCAAAGAGGTACTGCACAAGAGCCTTCAGGTAGGGTATGCAAGGGAGGAACAAAGGGTTCCCCCAGTGAAGGGCCCACTTTCCTGGGGTCGTGGTAACTGACGGAAATTCCGCAAGCTTGAGACAAGATGGTCTCGCGGACTTCCAGATCTTGCCGCTGTTGTGGTATCGATAGTACTCTTCTCCTGCTACACCCAAAACCCTAAACCCTATGCGCTATACTACAACAGCGATATGGTGTAGTAGCTACAGCAGAATTACTGCTATGCTATGACACCGGTATACCTATTTGATTGTGCACTCCTCAGTGGGTCATGCCCTCAAACCCTAAACCCTAAACCCTAAACCCTAAGTCCTTCTTTCCCAGGCAGCCCAGACAGGTTCCTGCTAACCAGGCTTTGCTGCACAAATACTTTAGCGACACGCGCATCCCGCCACGCTTCTGACTATTCCTGACTGGCTCTTCTTGATTAAACCCTTAACCTAACCCTAAACCCTAAACCCTAAACCCTAAACCCTAAACCCTAAACCCTAAACCCTAAACCCTAAACCCTAAACCCTAAACCCTAAACCCTAAACCCTAACCCTAAACCCAAAGTGGGAAGCTTGGGCTGGCAGACCCTGGACGAGCTGGGTTTACCCAAAACTAGAGGTGCAGTTTGGTGTGTCAGTCAGATCGACGACGTTCTGCGCGTTGCCACCTCGCAAGAACAAGGCCATTGACGAGGCGAAAATGTGGCCGTAAATTGCCGTAAATGCTCCCGCCGACTGGTGGAATTGTAGCGTTAAATGCTCAAGTCGACTGGGGAAAATGTGAGCTGAAGAGCCAATTAGGCTCTTGAGTCATTGAGTTGCATTGCGAACTAGAAGGGTGCTAGTTAGCTTAAAATCGGCCCCCTAGTTTACCAGGATCCCGCTGCGGTAGATGGCCGCAGCCAGCGCTATGGTGATGGACATCGCGCGTTGAAGAAGCCCTGCCGTCAGCTTTGTCTCCCACAGGAAGCACCCGCAATCGGTCATTGCGACAAAGTTTGCGAACCGGATGAAGTTCTCTGCCATCTCCGGGCCAGGGTCGTAGATGGCAACGAAGGAAGGAAAACGAGCACACGCCGAGCTTGCAAGCGCCGCGGGGAGCAAAGTTGCTGTCAGCAAGGCAAACAAGAGCACCGCAGCATGGTCAAAGCAAACCCGTCTCTAAGCACGTCAAACGCCACTGCGATCAACCCTGTGCCCACAGTCAGTGCCAATACCACGATGCACACTTGCAAAGCGTGCGACA
>CAJNDS010001697.1:0-10647 GCA_905221605.1 Symbiodinium natans
AACCCTCTCGAAACTGTAGGGAAACCCAGGGAAACCCTCCAGAAGCTTAACAAACATGAACGGAAACCCTGCGGAAACCCCTTTATCAGGACTGGATTCACCCTTTGGCAATTTACAAAGTTATAAAGGACAGGTGCAGGAAACCCGCCACCCAATCACCGCACGCCAATGTCAGTATTATACTACCGGTCGTCCCCTAAAGGGTGAAGGACGCAAGAGGTGTTCTTCTGCTTCTGGCCATCAACCGCAGCGCCGAAGCTGGGGCATGCCTGCCATACGAATCAATGGTCGCTGACCGTCTAAGAAGCACTTCGCGCCTTCAGGCAGAACGTCAAGGTACACATTGGTCTTTCACCAATCGGGTTCAGAAAAAGGAATACAGTCTACGTCTGCCTGGCTTCACCGTCCACGTCACAACTTGCTATAGAACAAGACTGACTTCCTGCCTCAGGGTTCATGTCAGACTCAACCCAAGGACCTGACTGAAGGCATGACTGGTTTCTTGCACCCAAAGCTTTGACCCCGCGCATGGCTGTTGCTACAACCATACACAGCTAGGCCACCAAGCAGCGCACGGATGAGCTTGGACACCTCCGGCCGCGCACCGGCCGGCCGCGCAAGCGCCCCGCAACGAATGTGAAGCCTCTCGCATCGCCAAAAAACGGCCTTGAAGACCTCGGCAACCTCCTCCACTGAGTACTTCGCTGAGCGAGTTGCGGAGGGCTTGCGACACCTTGGAAGCACAAACATGGACCCTACGGACTATGTCTGGGCTCCTTTTTCGGCCAACAAATCAGGCTCCGACGTGGCAGACATGGCGCAAGTACGCTAGCTGTGGCCTAGGAGCTGCTTGAGGCAAGAGAGCGCTCAGCGAGCAGCGGCTCAGACGCAATCTGTTGAAGACACATGGCCCGTAGGCGCAAAAATTAGCAAAAGTCTCTGAGAGTCTTGCAGATCTCAAGGCATCTTGAAAAAACAATCCGGCACAAAATCCAGCAAAACAGGTCTACGTGCAAACAAAAGCAAAAGTACATTGCCAAAATAGCAAACAAACGCGCAAATCTCCGAAATCTCCTGTAAACAAGGAACAACATTTAGGGCTGCTAAGCACAAGCTAAACGACAACCGCATGAAAGTGGCCTCCACAGTTGCAGCTCCCTTTCTGCTGCAGCATTACAAAAGCAAGCAGCTGCTTCGGACAAGCCCCTGATCCCCAAGCTTATGTTCTGCACGCTGCTCCCCAAGGTTCCTGGAACAAGGGCTGGCGCAGGCACGCTGACGAGACCCAGCTGCGTGAGCCCAGGGCTCAAACTTGCGACCCCAAAAATAGGGCCGTCTCGCGGCCCCAAAAATGGGGCCACGAAATGCACCCAGCTTCCCTTATTATAATGTGTAAATACATGAAAAGGCTGGAACTGCGACCCCAAAATTGGGGCCGCCTGGCGGCCCCAATTTTGGTGTCGCTAAATCTGCATTTTTCGAGCCCCTGCGCTCCCCAGATTGCGACGCTACAGCAACTCTGACCCACAGGCAAGCTCCTAGCGTGGAGATTTTTTAAGAACAACGACCCCCCACAGGCAGCTTTCTTGCGGAAGTGATCAACATAATAGAAACGGGCACCGTTGCAGCTCCCTTTCTGCTGCAGCATTACAAAAGCAAGCAGCTGCTTCGGACAAGCCCCTGATCCCCAAGCTTATGTTCTGCACGCTGCGCCCCAAGGCTCCTGGAACAAGGGCAGGCGCAGGCACGCTGCCAGCGGCGTGAGCCCAGGGCTCAAACTTGCGACCCCAAAAATGGGGCCGTCTCGCGGCCCCAAAAATGGGGCCACGAAATGCACCCATCTTCCCTTATTATAATGTGTAAATACATGAAAAGGCTGGAACTGCGACCCCAAAATTGGGGCCGCCTGGCGGCCCCAATTTTGGTGTCGCTAAATCTGCATTTTTCGAGCCCCTGCGCTCCCCAGATTGCGACGCTACAGCAACTCTGACCCACAGGCAAGCTCCTAGCGTGGAGAATTTTTTTTTAAAGAACAACGACCCTCCACAGGCAGCTTTCTTGCGGAAGTGATCAACATCATAGAAACGGGCACCGGGGAGGCCACGCACAAGCGGACGTGACTTTTGCACACAAAAGCGGACCCAGAATCTGGCCTCGGAACAATTTCCTGCGCAAAGACCCGGAGCACATATGGAAAACCTTCTCCTGCGGAAAAATACAGCAGAAATTCAAGGAAAACCTCCGGAAAGTTCAAAAACTGCACGAAATCCCACGGAAACCCTCACGAAGGCCCTTGAGGAACCTACCAAAACCATCCAATAGGTTTTAACACATGCACGAAATCTAAGGAAACCCACGGAAACCCACGGAAACCCCGCGGAAACCCTCGCGAAACTGTAGGGAAACCCAGGGAAACCCTCCAGAAGCTTAACAAACATGAACGGAAACCCTGCGGAAACCCCTTTATCAGGACTGGATTCACCCTTTGGCAATTTACAAAGTTATTAAAGGACAGGTGCAGGAAACCCGCCACCCAATCACCGCACGCCAATGTCAGTATTATACTACCGGTCGTCCCCTAAAGGGTGAAGGACGCAAGAGGTGTTCTTCTGCTTCTGGCCATCAACCGCAGCGCCGAAGCTGGGGCATGCCTGCCATACGAATCAATGGTCGCTGACCGTCTAAGAAGCACTTCGCGCCTTCAGGCAGAACGTCAAGGTACACATTGGTCTTTCACCAATCGGGTTCAGAAAAAGGAATACAGTCTACGTCTGCCTGGCTTCACCGTCCACGTCACAACTTGCTATAGAACAAGACTGACTTCCTGCCTCAGGGTTCATGTCAGACTCAACCCAAGGACCTGACTGAAGGCATGACTGGTTTCTTTCACCCAAAGCTTTGACCCCGCGCATGGCTGTTGCTACAACCATACACAGCTAGGCCACCAAGCAGCGCACGGATGAGCTTGGACACCTCCGGCCGCGCACCGGCCGGCCGCGCCTGCGCCCCGTAACGAATGTGAAGCCTCTCGCATCGCCAAAAATCGGCCTTGAAAACCTCGGCAACCTCCTCCACTGAGTACTTCGCTGAGCAAGTTGCGAAGGGCTTGCGACACCTTGGAAGCACAAACATGGACCCTACGGACTATGTCTGGGCACTTTTTTCGGCCAACAAATCAGGCTCCGACGTGGCAGACATGGCGCAAGTACGCTAGCTGTGGCCTAGGAGCTGCTTGAGGCAAGAGAGCGCTCAGCGAGCAGCGGCTCAGATGCAATCTGTTGAAGACACATGGCCCGTAGGCGCAAAAATCAGCAAAAGTCTTTGAGAGTCTTGCAGATCTCAAGGCATCTTGAAAAAACAATCCGGCACAAGTTCCAGCAAAACAGGTCTACGTGCAAACAAAAGCAAAAGTACATTGCAAAAATAGCAAACAAACGCAAAACAACGCAAATCTCCGAAATCTCCTGTAAACAAGGAACAACATTTAGGGCTGCTAAACACAAGCTAAAAGACAACCGCATGAAAGTGGCCTCCACAGTTGCAGCTCCCTTTCTGCTGCACCATTACAAAAGCAAGCAGCTGCTTCGGACAAGCCCCTGATCCCCAAGCTTATGTTCTGCACGCTGCTCCCCAAAGTTCCTGGAACAAGGGCAGGCGCAGGCACGCTGACGAGACCCAGCTGCGTGAGCCCAGGGCTCAAACTTGCGACCCCAAAAAATGGGGCCGTCTCGCGGCCCCAAAAATGGGGCCACGAAATGCACCCAGCTTCCCTTATTATAATGTGTAAATACATGAAAAGGCTGGAACTGCGACCCCAAAATTGGGGCCGCCTGGCGTCCCCAATTTTGGTGTCGCTAAATCTGCATTTTTCGAGCCCCTGCGCTCCCCAGATTGCGACGCTACAGCAACTCTGACCCACAGGCAAGCTCCTAGCGTGGAGATTTTTTTTTTAAGAACAACGACCCCCCACAGGCAGCTTTCTTGCGGAAGTGATCAACATAATAGAAACGGGCACCGGGGAGGCCACGCACAAGCGGACGTGACTTTTGCACACAAAAGCGGACCCAGAATCTGGCCTCGGAACAATTTCCTGCGCAAAGACCCGGAGCACATATGGAAAACCTTCTCCTGCGGAAAAATACAGCAGAAATTCAAGGAAAACCTCCGGAAAGTTCAAAAACTGCACGAAATCCCATGGAAACCCTCACGAAGGCCCTTGAGGAACCTACCAAAACCATCCAATAAGTTTTAACACATGCACGAAATCTAAGGAAACCCACGGAAACCCACGGAAACCCACGGAAACCCCGCGGAAACCCTCGCGAAACTGTAGGGAAACCCAGGGAAACCCTCCAGAAGCTTAACAAACATGAACGGAAACCCTGCGGAAACCCCTTTATCAGGACTGGATTCACCCTTTGGCAATTTACAAAGTTATTAAAGGACAGGTGCAGGAAACCCGCCACCCAATCACCGCACGCCAATGTCAGTATTATACTACCGGTCGTCCCCTAAAGGGTGAAGGACGCAAGAGGTGTTCTTCTGCTTCTGGCCATCAACCGCAGCGCCGAAGCTGGGGCATGCCTGCCATACGAATCAATGGTCGCTGACCGTCTAAGAAGCACTTCGCGCCTTCAGGCAGAACGTCAAGGTACACATTGGTCTTTCACCAATCGGGTTCAGAAGAAGGAATACAGTCTACGTCTGCCTGGCTTCACCGTCCACGTCACAACTTGCTATAGAACAAGACTGACTTCCTGCCTCAGGGTTCATGTCAGACTCAACCCAAGGACCTGACTGAAGGCGTGACTGGTTTCTTGCACCCAAAGCTTTGACCCCGCGCATGGCTGTTGCGACAACCATACACTGCAGCCAGGCCACCAAGCAGCGCACGGATGAGCTTGGAGCCTCTCGCATCGCCAAAAATCGGCCTTGAAGACCTCGGCAACCTCCTCCACTGAGTACTTCGCTGAGCGAGTTGCGAAGGGCTTGCGACACCTTGGAAGCACAAACATGGACCCTACGGACTATGTCTGGGCACTTTTTTCGGCCAACAAATCAGGCTCCGACGTGGCAGACATGGCGCAAGCACGCTAGCTGTGGCCGAGGAGCTGCTTGAGGCAAAAGCGCTCAGCGAGCAAGCGGCTCAGATGCAATCTGTTGAAGACACATGGCCCGTAGGCGCAAAAATTAGCAAAAGTCTCTGAGTCTTGCAGATCTCAAGGCATCTTGAAAAAACAATCCGGCACAAAATCCAGCAAAACAGGTCTACGTGCAAACAAAAGCAAAAGTACATTGCAAAAATAGCAAACAAACGCAAAACAACGCAAATCTCCGAAATCTCCTGTAAACAAGGAACAACATTTAGGGCTGCTAAACACAAGCTAAAAGACAACCGCATGAAAGTGGCCTCCACAGTTGCAGCTCCCTTTCTGCTGCACCATTACAAAAGCAAGCAGCTGCTTCGGACAAGCCCCTGATCCCCAAGCTTATGTTCTGCACGCTGCTCCCCAACGTTCCTGGAACAAGGGCAGGCACAGGCACGCTGACGAGACCCAGCTGCGTGAGCCCAGGGCTCAAACTTGCGACCCAAAAAATGGGGCCGTCTCGCGGCCCCAAAAATGGGGCCAGGAAATGCACCCAGCTTCCCTTATTATAATGTGTAAATACATGAAAAGGCTGGAACTGCGACCCCAAAATTGGGGCCGCCTGGCGGCCCCAATTTTGGTGTCGCTAAATCTGCATTTTTCGAGCCCCTGGGCTCCCCAGATTGCGACGCTACAGCAACTCTGACCCACAGGCAAGCTCCTAGCGTGGAGAATTTTTGTTTTTAAAGAACAACGACCCTCCACAGGCAGCTTTCTTGCGGAAGTGATCAACATAATAGAAACGGGCACCGTTGCAGCTCCCTTTCTGCTGCAGCATTACAAAAGCAAGCAGCTGCTTCGGACAAGCCCCTGATCCCCAAGCTTATGTTCTGCACGCTGCTCCCCAACGTTCCTGGAACAAGGGCAGGCACAGGCACGCTGACGAGACCCAGCTGCGTGAGCCCAGGGCTCAAACTTGCGACCCCAAAAATGGGGCCGTCTCGCGGCCCCAAAAATGGGGCCAGGAAATGCACCCAGCTTCCCTTATTATAATGTGTAAATACATGAAAAGGCTGGAACTGCGACCCCAAAATTGGGGCCGCCTGGCGGCCCCAATTTTGGTGTCGCTAAATCTGCATTTTTCGAGCCCCTGGGCTCCCCAGATTGCGACGCTACAGCAACTCTGACCCACAGGCAAGCTCCTAGCGTGGAGAATTTTTGTTTTTAAAGAACAACGACCCTCCACAGGCAGCTTTCTTGCGGAAGTGATCAACATAATAGAAACGGGCACCGTTGCAGCTCCCTTTCTGCTGCAGCATTACAAAAGCAAGCAGCTGCTTCGGACAAGCCCCTGATCCCCAAGCTTATGTTCTGCACGCTGCTCCCCAAGGTTCCTGGAACAAGGGCAGGCGCAGGCACGCTGACGAGACCCAGCTGCGTGAGCCCAGGGCTCAAACTTGCGACCCCAAAAATGGGGCCGTCTCGCGGCCCCAAAAATGGGGCCACGAAATGCACCCAGCTTCCCTTATTATAATGTGTAAATACATGAAAAGGCTGGAACTGCGACCCCAAAATTGGGGCCGCCTGGCGGCCCCAATTTTGGTGTCGCTAAATCTGCATTTTGCGAGCCCCTGCGCTCCCCAGATTGCGACGCTACAGCAACTCTGACCCACAGGCAAGCTCCTAGCGTGGAGAATTTTTGTTTTTAAAGAACAACGACCCTCCACAGGCAGCTTTCTTGCGGAAGTGATCAACATAATAGAAACGGGCACCGGGGAGGCCACGCACAAGCGGACGTGACTTTTGCACACAAAAGCGGACCCAGAATCTGGCCTCGGAACAATTTCCTGCGCAAAGACCCGGAGCACATATGGAAAACCTACTCGGACCTACTCCTGCGGAAAAATACAGCTGGGTTAGCCCCAGCGGTCACTTCTGATTCTCCCTGTGCCATCAGCATCCACCTCCACAACCTCACCTGGCAGCGCTGCAAAGCCGCACGACACACTGCGCCGCTTGCATCTTGCCCGCCGACCGCATTCCAAAGCTTGAAGTAACGCTGAGGAAATCCATGGTGCCATGGAAGCTCATGGAAACCCTCGCTGAAGCTTCTGACATCTTTTTCCAAAGCCGCAAAGCATGAGAAAACCAATCGAAACCCCGCGGAGATTTTGCAGGAACCCTCACAAAGCTCCACTGGAAGCTTTAAAGACCTGCGCACGACCTATATAAGAAAACCCACAGAAACCCCGCGGAAACCCTCACACAGCCCTAAGAAACCCACGGAAACCCCTTCAAAGCTGTCAAAAACCATGGAAAACCCACGGTAACCTTCACAAGACAATAGAAAAACCTTCCGAGAGCTTCAAAAACCTACGCAAAATCTAACAAAACCCACTGAAACCCCGCAAACCTTAGAAAACCCCAGGGAAACCATCTGAAAGCTTTAAAAAACCAAGGCAAAACTTGACAAACCCACGGACATCCGCGGAAACCCTCACAAAACTTTAGAGAAATTCAAGGAAAACCTCCGGAAAGTTCAAAAACTGCACGAAATCCCACGGAAACCCTCACGAAACCCTTGAGGAACCTACCAAAACCATCCAATAGGTTTTAACACATGCACGAAATCTAAGGAAACCCACGGAAACCCCCAGAAACCCCGCGGAAACCCTCGCGAAACTGTAGGAAACCCAGGGAAACCCTCCAGAAGCTTAACAAACATGAACGGAAACCCTGCGGAAACCCCTTTATCAGGACTGGATTCACCCTTTGGCAATTTACAAAGTTATTAAAGGACAGGTGCAGGAAAACCGCCACCCAATCACCGCACGCCAATGTCAGTATTATACTACCGGTGGTCCCCTAAAGGGTGAAGGACGCAAGAGGTGTTCTTCTGCTTCTGGCGAGGACCTGTGTCAACCGGAGCGCCGAAGCTGGGGCATGCCTGCCATACGAATCAATGGTCGCTGACCGTCTAAGAAGCACTTCGCGCCTTCAGGCAGAACGTCAAGGTACACATTTTGGTCTTTCACCAATCGGGTTCAGAAAAAGGAATACAGTCTACGTCTGCCTGGCTTCGCCGTCCACGTCACAACTTGCTATAGAACAAGACTGACTTCCTGCCTCAGGGTTCATGTCAGACTCAACTGACTGAAGGCATGACTGGTTTCTTGCACCCAAAGCTTTGACCCCGCGCATGGCTGTTGCTACAACCATACACAGCTAGGCCACCAAGCAGCGCACGGATGAGCTTGGACACCTCCGGCCGCGCACCGGCCGGCCGCGCCTGCGCTCTCGCATCGCCAAAAATCGGCCTTGAAGACCTCGGCAACCTCCTCCACTGAGTACTTCGCTGAGCGAGTTGCGAAGGGCTTGCGACACCTTGGAAGCACAAACATGGACCCTACGGACTATGTCTGGGCACTTTTTTCGGCCAACAAATCAGGCTCCGACGTGGCAGACATGGCGCAAGTACGCTAGCTGTGGCCTAGGAGCTGCTTGAGGCAAGAGAGCGCTCAGCGAGCAGCGGCTCAGATGCAATCTGTTGAAGACACATGGCCCGTAGGCGCAAAACTTAGCAAAAGTCTCTGAGAGTCTTGCAGATCTCAAGGCATCTTGAAAAAACAATCCGGCACAAAATCCAGCAAAACAGGTCTACGTGCAAACAAAAGCAAAAGTACATTGCAAAAATAGCAAACAAACGCAATTCAACGCAAATCTCCGAAATCTCCTGTAACCAAGGAACAACATTTAGGGCTGCTAAACACAAGCTAAAAGACAACCGCATGAAAGTGGCCTCCACAGTTGCAGCTCCCTTTCTGCTGCAGCATTACAAAAGCAAGCAGCTGCTTCGGACAAGCCCCTGATCCCCAAGCTTATGTTCTGCACGCTGCTCCCCAACGTTCCTGGAACAAGGGCAGGCACAGGCACGCTGACGAGACCCAGCTGCGTGAGCCCAGGGCTCAAACTTGCGACCCCAAAAAATGGGGCCGTCTCGCGACCCCAAAAATGGGGCCACGAAATGCACCCAGCTTCCCTTATTATAATGTGTAAATACATGAAAAGGCTGGAACTGCGACCCCAAAATTGGGGCCGCCTGGCGGCCCCAATTTTGGTGTCGCTAAATCTGCATTTTTCGAGCCCCTGCGCTCCCCAGATTGCGACGCTACAGCAACTCTGACCCACAGGCAAGCTCCTAGCGTGGAGAATTTTTTTTTTAAAGAACAACGACCCTCCACAGGCAGCTTTCTTGCGGAAGTGATCAACATAATAGAAACGGGCACCGGTTGCAGCTCCCTTTCTGCTGCAGCATTACAAAAGCAAGCAGCTGCTTCGGACAAGCCCCTGATCCCCAAGCTTATGTTCTGCACGCTGCTCCCCAAGGTTCCTGGAACAAGGGCAGGCGCAGGCACGCTGACGAGACCCAGCTGCGTGAGCCCAGGGCTCAAACTTGCGGCCCCAAAAATGGGGCCACGAAATGCACCCAGCTTCCCTTATTATAATGTGTAAATACATGAAAAGGCTGGAACTGCGACCCCAAAATTGGGACCGCCTGGCGGCCCCAATTTTGGTGTCGCTAAATCTGCATTTTTCGAGCCCCTGGGCTCCCCAGATTGCGACGCTACAGCAACTCTGACCCACAGGCAAGCTCCTAGCGTGGAGAATTTTTGTTTTTAAAGAACAACGACCCTCCACAGGCAGCTTTCTTGCGGAAGTGATCAACATAATAGAAACGGGCACCGTTGCAGCTCCCTTTCTGCTGCAGCATTACAAAAGCAAGCAGCTGCTTCGGACAAGCCCCTGATCCCCAAGCTTATGTTCTGCACGCTGCTCCCCAACGTTCCTGGAACAAGGGCAGGCACAGGCACGCTGACGAGACCCAGCTGCGTGAGCCCAGGGCTCAAACTTGCGACCCCAAAAATGGGGCCGTCTCGCGGCCCCAAAAATGGGGCCAGGAAATGCACCCAGCTTCCCTTATTATAATGTGTAAAACATGAAAAGGCTGGAACTGCGACACCCCAAAATTGGGGCCGCCTGGCGGCCCAATTTGGTGTCCGCTAATCTTCATTTTTCGAGCCCCTGGCTCCCCAGATTGCAAGCTACATGCACTCTGACCCACAGCAAGCTCCGTAGCGTGAGAATTTTGTTTTTACAGAAACACGAAACCCTCCACCAGGCAGCCCTTTTTCTTGCGGAAGTGATCACATAAATGAAAACTGCAACCGGGAGCCCACACCCCACGCGGACGTGACTTTTGCACACAAAGCGGGGGACCCAGAAATCTGGCCTCGGAAACACAATTCCTGCGCAAAGACCCGACAATATGGAAAACCTACTCGGACCTACTCCTGCGAAAAATACAGCTGGGTTAGCCCCAGCGGTCACTTCTGATTCTCCCTGCGCCATCATCATCCACCTCCGCAACCTCACCTGGCAGCGCTGCAAAGCCGCACGACACACTGCGCCTCTTGCATCTTGCCTATCTGGACGAGCGCCGACCGCATCATGTGACAAATTCCAAAGCTTGAAGTAACGCTGAGGAAATCCATGGTGCCAT
>CAJNDS010001698.1:0-10556 GCA_905221605.1 Symbiodinium natans
CCCCCCCCCCCCCGTGTGCAGCTTAAATAGGGTCTATTTGGAAGCTGAGACTCGTGTTTTAAAGAGGAAATAAGGCCCCAAAACGTATACTTATTTACAAGAGACAACTTCCAAATAGACCCTATTATCGTTTCTGGGGGGTCTGGGGCAAGGAATTAAATAATTTAAATAATTTAAATCCGAAAGGGGCGTTCCGGATTTAAATTATTTAAATTATTTAATTCTGGGAGGGGGAGGGGGCCTGGGCCTGGCCCCCCGCCCCCTTTTCGGATTTAAATTATTTAAATTATTTAAATTATTCAAAGTATTTAAATTATTTAAATTATTTAATTCCGGGGGGGGGAATTAAATAATTTAAATAATTTAAATCCGAACCCCCCCTTTCAGATTTAAGTTATTTAAATTATTTAATTCCCCCCCCGGAATTAAATAATTTAAATAATTTAAATAATTTAAATAAATTAAATCCGAAAAGGGGGTGGGGGGCAGGCCCAGGCCCCCTCCCCCTCCCAGAATTAAATAATTTAAATAATTTAAATCCGAAAGGGGCGTTCCGGATTTAAATTATTTAAATTATTTAATTCTGGGAGGGGGAGGGGGCCTGGGCCTGGCCCCCCCCCTTTTCGGATTTAAATTATTTAAATTATTTAAATTATTTAAATTATTTAAATTATTTAAATTATTTAAATTATTTAATTCCGGGTGGGGGGGGGAATTAAATAATTTAAGTAATTTAAATCCGAACCCCCCCTTTCAGATTTTAAGTTATTTAAATTATTTAATTCCCCTCCCGGAATTAAATAATTTAAATAATTTAAATAATTTAAATAATTTAAATAATTTAAATAATTTAAATAAATTAAATCCGAAAAGGGGGGGGGGGCCAGGCCCGGGCCCCCTCCCCCTCCCAGAATTAAATAATTTAAAAAATCTAAATCCGAAACGCCCCTTTCGGATTTAAATTATTTAAATTATTTAATTCTGGGAGGGGGAGGAGGCCTGGGCCTGGCCCCCCCCCCCCCCCCCTTTTTTTTTGGATTTAAATTATTTAATTATTTTAAATGATTTAAATTCTTTTAAAATTATTTAATTCCGGATGTGGGGGAATTAAATAATGTTACATATTTAAATCCGAACGCCCCCCTTTCAGATTTAAATTATTTAAATTATTTATTCCCCCCCCTGAATTCAATACTTTAATTTATAACTTTAACATAAAAAAAAAAAAAAAAAAAAAAAAAAAAATAAATTAAATCGAAAGGGGGGGGGGGGGGCAGGCCCCGGCCCCCTCCCCCCCAGAATTAAATAATTTAAATAATTTAAATCCGAAAGGGGCGTTCCGGATTTAAATTATTTAAATTATTTAATTCTGGGAGGGGGAGGGGGCCTGGGCCTGGCCCCCCGCCCCCTTTTCGGATTTAAATTATTTAAATTATTTAAATTATTCAAAGTATTTAAATTATTTAAATTATTTAATTCCGGGGGGGGGAATTAAATAATTTAAATAATTTAAATCCGAACCCCCCCTTTCAGATTTAAGTTATTTAAATTATTTAATTCCCCCCCCGGAATTAAATAATTTAAATAATTTAAATAATTTAAATAAATTAAATCCGAAAAGGGGGTGGGGGGCAGGCCCAGGCCCCCTCCCCCTCCCAGAATTAAATAATTTAAATAATTTAAATCCGAAAGGGGCGTTCCGGATTTAAATTATTTAAATTAATTAAATCTGGGAGGGGGAGGGGGCCTGGGCCTGGCCCCCCCCCCCTTTTCGGATTTAAATTATTTAAATTATTTAAATTATTTAAATTATTTAAATTATTTAAATTATTTAAATTATTTAATTCCGGGGGGGGGAATTAAATAATTTAAATAATTTAAATCCGAACCCCCCCTTTCAGATTTAAATTATTTAAATTATTTAATTCCCCCCCCGGATTTAAATAATTTAAATAATTTAAATAATTTAAATAAATTAAATCCGAAAAGGGGGTGGGGGGCGGGCCCAGGCCCCCTCCCCCTCCCAGAAATAAATAATTTAAATAATTTAAATCCGAAAGGGGCGTTCCGGATTTAAATTATTTAAATTACTTAATTCTGGGAGGGGGAGGGGGCCTGGGCCTGGCCCCCCCCCCCCTTTTCGGATTTAAATTATTTAAATTATTTAAATTATTTAAATTATTTAAATTATTTAAATTATTTAATTCCGGGGGAGGGGGGGGGAATTAAATAATTTAAATAATTTAAATCCGAACCCCCCCTTTCAGATTTAAACTATTTAATTTAAATAATTTAAATATTTTAAATAATTTATATAATTTAAATAATTTAAATAGTTTAAATCCGAAAAGGGGGGGGGGCAGGACCGGGCCCCCCCCCCCTTCCCAGAATTAAATAATTTAAATAATTTAAATCCGAAAGGGGCGTTTCGGATTTAAATTTTTTAAATTATTTAATTCTGGGAGGGGGGGGGGCATCATCATTTTCATCTTTTTCGTCATCTCCTTAATATCCTTTTTTTCCTTCATCTTCATCATCTCCATCATCTCCATCATCTTCATCATCTCCTTCATCTCTTTCATCTCGCTGAGCTCGTTGAACTCTATCATCTTCATCTTTATCATCTTCTTCATCTCCCTCATCTCCCTCATCTTCATCATCTGCTTCATCTCCCTCAGCTCGTTCATCTTCTTCGTCATCTTGCATCATCTTCTTCATCTTCCTCATCTTTCATCATCTTCTTCATCTCCATCATCTCCCATCATCTTCAGTCTGAAAAACTCAAACATTCACCACCGTTCGCGGGGGGCTCCGCCCCCTCTGGATCGAGGGCTTGCCCCCCTCGAGCTCCCCCCTTCCCCTCAAGGCCCCCCAGGGGGCGAGCAGGGGGGAGACCCCCCCGCTACGCCCCCCCCCCCCTCATAAACTGAAACTACTAGACCCATAAACCCAAAAATCCCCAAACCCTTAAACCTCTCAATTTAGTGCATAAGCATGCGTCATTCGCAGGGTGTGCTCCTCGCGGGGGTGGTGGTGGTTGCCGTTAGAAACCAAAAAAATCAGGTTAACAAAATGGGGCTTTTCTTTTGTGGTATTGTCTGGTGGTGGTGGTGGTGGTGGTGGTGGTGGTGGCCGTTCAAAACCAAAAAATGAGGTTAACAAAATGGGGTTATTTTTAAGTGGTATTGTCTGGTGGTGGTGGTGGTGGTTGCCGTTTGAAACAAAAAATGAGGTTAACAACATGGGGCTTTTTTTGGTGGTATTGTCTGGTGGTGGTGGTGGTGGTCGTTCAAAACCAAAAAATGAGGTTAACAAAATGTTTTTTTTTTTTGGTGGTATTGTCTGGTGGTGGTGGTGGTGGTGGTCGTGGTGGCCGTTCAAAACCAAAAAATGAGGTTAACAAAATGGGGCTTTTCTTTTGTGGTATTGTCTGGTGGTGGTGGTGGTGGTGGTGGTGGTGGCCGTTCAAAACCAAAAAAATGAGGCCCCCAGGGGGCGAGCAGGGGGAAGACCCCGGAAAGGGTAGGAACAACATTTAAGAGGTCAAAATTTGCCGGGATCCCCTTGGCACCGTGCACATGGCCTGCAAATACCACACAAAACCGGAAAGGGTAGGAACAAAATTTGCCGGTCAAAATTTGCCGGGATCCCCTTGCATGGCACCCTGCAGAAGTCCTGCAAATACCACACAAAACGGGAAAGGGTAGGAACAACATTTGGGGGTCAAAATTTGCCGGGATCCCCTTGGCACCGTGCACATGGCCTGCAAATACCACACAAAACCGGAAAGGGTAGGAACAACATTTGCCGGTCAAAATTTGCCGGGATCCCCTTGGCGCCCTGGAAATGTCCTGCAAATACCACACAAACAGGGAAAGGGTAGGAACAACTTCGCGGGTCCAAATCTGCCGGGATCCCCTTGGTGCCCTGGAAAAGTCCTGCAAATACCACACAAAACGGGAAAGGGTAGGAACAACATTTGCCGGTCAAAATTTGCCGGGATCCCCTTGGCACTCTGCAAAAGTCCTGCAAATACCACACAAAACGGGAAAGGGGTAGGAACAACATTTGGGGGGCAAAATCGCAAGCCCTGCTCCCTAAGATTTGGTCCCTAAGATGTTAGGTTCAAGTTTTCCTCCAAAAAGCCAAATCGCAAGCCCTGCTCTCCAAAATGTTGGGTTCAAGTTTTCCTCCAAAGAGACAAATCGCAAGCCCTGGTCCCTAAGATTGTGGGGTCATTCTTTGCTCCAACGAGTCAAATTCACAAGTCCTGGTACCTAAGATTTGGGGTGGCTCTTTGGAGGAAAACTTGAACCCACAATCTGCGGGACCAGGGCTTGCGATTTGACTCTTTGGAAGAAAACTTGAACCCAAGTTTTTCGGGACCAGGTGGACCAGGGCTTGCGATTTGGCTTTTTGAAGCCAAACTGGAAGCCAAAATCTTAGGGGCCGGGGCTTGTGATTTGGCTCTTTGGAGGAAAACTTGAACCCCAAATCTTAGGGACCAGGGCTTCCGGTTTGCCCGCAATCTTAGGGACCAGATTTGGGTCTTTTGAGGAAAACTTGAACCCAAAATCTTAGGGACCAGAGCTTGCGATTTGGCTCTTTGGAGAAAGCTTGAACCCAGCATCTGCGGGACCAAGGCTTGCGATTTGGCTCTTTGGAGGAAGACTTGAACCCAAAATCTTAGGGACCAGGGCTTGTGATTTGGCTCTTTGGAAGAAAAATTGAACCCAAAATCTTAGGGACCAGGGCTTGTGATGTGTCTCTTTGGAAGAAAAATTGAACCCAAAATTTTGGGGACCAAGGCTTGCGATTTGGCTGTTTGGAGCAAAACATGACCCCACAATCTTAGGGACCAGGGCTTGCGCTTTGACTCTTTGGAGGAAAACTTGAACCCAAAATGTTAAGCACCAGGGCTTGCGATCTGACTTTTTGGGGGAAAACTTGAAGCCAAAGTTTCAGGGACCAGGGCTTGTCATTTGGCCTTTTGGAGCAAGACTTGAAGCCAAAGTTTTAGGGAGCAGGGCTTGCGATTTGGTTTTTTGGAGCAAAACTTGAAGCCAACGTTTTAGAGAGCAGGGCTTGCGATTTGGCTCTTTGATGTTCTTTGGAGCAAAACTTGAACTCAAAATCTTAGGGACCTGGGCTTGCGATTTGACTGTTTGGAGCAAAGAAATGACCCCACGAAACCTTGAAAGAAAAGGTGCTCTTTGTTCACTCTCACCTTTCGTTCGTTTCATTTTCTGAACGCTTTAATTTGAGTATGAATATCTAATGTAATATGTAAAGAGGGGTGTCCAAGTTGTTTTTGAGTGTTTCGGGTGTCCTTTTCCTTTTTTGTAGCGAAATATTAAATATACACCCGCGCCGGAGATCTTGTTTTTGGAAACCTTGAAAGAAAAGTGCTTCTTTGTCCTCTCTCACTTTCGTTCGTTTCATTCGGTATAAAGTAAATAATTTAGCATGTAGAAAGGGTTGTCCAAGTTTTTTAGAGTGTTTCGGGTGTCCTTTTCTTCCTTTTCTGTAGCCACCCACCTTAACAGGACACCCACACCAGAGACTCCGACTTTGGAAACTTGAAGGAAAGGCGCTCCCCTTTTTCCACCGTTGCCTTCCTGTCGTTCCTTGCGCAAGAGGCAATAAAAGAAAGACATGATATTACATGTATCCAAAATTAGGGTGTCCTGTTTTTCTTTTCTGTAACAAGACCTACTTTTCACGGACACCCACACCGGAGACCTCCATTTTTTTGAACCCTTTGAAAGAAAGCAGGCCGAAGACTTAAGATTTTCTGTGCTCCCAAAAGACAAATCGCAAGCACCGTCTTCCTAAGATTTTGGAGAAGGGGATGCTCCCAAAACACGCCCCCCAAGATTTTGGCAAAATGTGCTCCCAAAAGACAAGTCGCAGGCGCAGCCCTCCAAAAAAAAAGACAAGTTTATGCTCCCAATCAGTTTTTCTTGTTAAAGATGAGTTTACATGTCTTCCTACCTTGTTCCTTTCTTCTTCCGGTTCGCTCGCTCGTTCTCTCTCTCTCTCTCTCTCTCTCTCTCTCTCGCTCTCTCCATCTTTTTGCTTTTATGGGCGGCATGTCTTGTAGAATTGGAAGACGAGGAGGAGGGTGAACTACAAAGCAGAGATTTGCTGAAGCAGAGAGGGAGTGAGACACGGCGAGGCATAGAGAGAGAAGCATAGACCGTGGGAGAGAAAGGGTCTCTTGACTCTTAGCTTCCCCTTTCTCAAGTCCATATTAATTTTCTTTCTTGTGGAAAAGAAAGAGGAAAAGAGAAGAGAGAAGAGGAATTTACATGTTCTTCCTACCTTCTTCTTGTCCCTCCTTCTTCTCTCCCCCCTGACCCTGTCTCTTTTTCTCTCTATCTCCTCATTTTTCTGTTAAAGTGGTACGGGAAGGCGGATTGCCGGTCAAAATTTGCCGGGATCCCCTTGGCACTCTGCAAAAGTCCTGCAAATACCACACAAAACGGGAAAGGGGTAGGAACAACATTTGGGGGGGCAAAATCGCAAGCCCTGCTCCCTAAGATTTGGTCCCTAAGATGTTAGGTTCAAGTTTTCCTCCAAAAAGCCAAATCGCAAGCCCTGCTCTCCAAAATGTTGGGTTCAAGTTTTCCTCCAAAGAGACAAATCGCAAGCCCTGGTCCCTAAGATTGTGGGGTCATTCTTTGCTCCAACGAGTCAAATTCACAAGTCCTGGTACCTAAGATTTGGGGTGGCTCTTTGGAGGAAAACTTGAACCCACAATCTGCGGGACCAGGGCTTGCGATTTGACTCTTTGGAAGAAAACTTGAACCCAAGTTTTTCGGGACCAGGGCTTGCGATCTGGCTCTTTGGAGGAAAAATTGAACCCACCATCATATGGACCAGGGCTTGCGATTTGGCTTTTTGAAGCCAAAATCTTAGGGACCAGGGCTTGCGATGTGACTCTTTGGAGGAAAACTTGAACCGAACATTTTGGGGACCAGGGCTTGCGAACTGGCTCTTTGGGGGAAAACTTGAACCAAAAATTTGGGGACCAGGGCTTGCGATTTGACTGATTGGAGCAAAGAATGACCCCGCAATCTCAGGGACCAGGGCTTGCGATTTGGCTCTTTGGAGGAAAACTACTTGGAACCCACAATCTTAGGGACCAGGGCTTGCGATTTGGCTTTTTGGAGCAAAACTGGAACCCAAAATCTTAGGGGCCGGGGCTTGTGATTTGGCTCTTTGGAGGAAAACTTGAACCCCAAATCTTAGGGACCAAGGCTTCCGGTTTGCCCGCAATCTTAGGGACCAGATTTGGGTCTTTGGAGGAAAACTTGAACCCAAAATCTTAGGGACCAGAGCTTGCGATTTGGCTCTTTGGAGAAAGCTTGAACCCAGCATCTGCGGGACCAAGGCTTGCGATTTGGCTCTTTGGAGGAAGACTTGAACCCAAAATCTTAGGGACCAGGGCTTGTGATTTGGCTCTTTGGAAGAAAAATTGAACCCAAAATCTTAGGGACCAGGGCTTGTGATTTGTCTCTTTGGAAGAAAAATTGAACCCAAAATTTTGGGGACCAGGGCTTGCGATTTGGCTGTTTGGAGCAAAACATGACCCCACAATCTTAGGGACCAGGGCTTGCGCTTTGACTCTTTGGAGGAAAACTTGAACCCAAAATCTTAAGCACCAGGGCTTGCGATCTGACTTTTTGGAGGAAAACTTGAAGCCAAAGTTTCAGGGACCAGGGCTTGTCATTTGGCCTTTTGGAGCAAGACTTGAAGCCAAAGTTTTAGGGAGCAGGGCTTGCGATTTGGCGATTTTGGAGCAAAGCTTGAAGCCAAAGTTTTAGGGAGCAGGGCTTGCGATTTGGCTCTTTGATGTTCTTTGGAGCAAAACTTGAACTCAAAATCTTAGGGACCTGGGCTTGCGATTTGACTGTTTGGAGCAAAGAAATGACCCCACGAAACCTTGAAAGAAAAGGTGCTCTTTGTTCACTCTCACCTTTCGTTCGTTTCATTTCTGAACGCTTTAATTTAAGTATGAATATCTAATGTAATATGTAAAGAGGGGTGTCCAAGTTTTTTTTGAGTGTTTCGGGTGTCCTTTTCCTTTTTTGTAGCGAAATATTAAATACACACCCGCACCGGAGATCTTGTTTTTGGAACCTTGAAAGAAAAGTGCTTCTTTGTCCTCTCTCACTTTCGTTCGTTTCATTCGGTATAAAGTAAACAATTTAGCATGTAGAAAAGGGTTGTCCAAGTTTTTTAGAGTGTTTCGGGTGTCCTTTTCTTCCTTTTCTGTAGCCACCCACCTTAACAGGACACCCACACCAGAGACTCCGATTTTGGAAACTTGAAGGAAAGGCGCTCCCCTTTTTCCACCGTTGCCTTCCTGTCGTTCCTTGCGCAAGAGGCAATAAAAGAAAGAAATGATGTTACATGTATCCAAAATTAGGGTGTCCTGTTTTTCTTTTCTGTAACAAGACCTACTTTTCACGGACACCCACACCGGAGACCTCCATTTTTTGAACCCTTTGAAAGAAAGCGGGCCGAAGACTTAAGATTTTCTGTGCTCCCAAAAGACAAATCGCAAGCACCGTCTTCCTAAGACTTTGGAGAAGGGGATGCTCCCAAAACACGCCCCCCCAAGATTTTGGCAAAATGTGCTCCCAAAAAGACAAGTCGCAGGCGCAGCCCTCCAAAAAAATTGGACAAGTTTATGCTCCCAATCAGTTTTTCTTGTTAAAGATGAGTTTACATGTCTTCCTACCTTGTTCCTTTCTTCTTCCGGTTCGCTCGCTCGTTCTCTATCTCTCTCTCTCTCTCTCTCTCTCGCTCGCTCTCTCCATCTTTTTGCTTTTATGGGCGGCATGTCTTGTAGAATTGGAAGACGAGGAGGAGGGTGAACTACAAAGCAGAGATTTGCTGAAGCAGAGAGGGAGTGAGACACGGCGAGGCATAGAGAGAGAAGCATAGACCGTGGGAGAGAAAGGGTCTCTTGACTCTTAGCTTCCCCTTTCTCAAGTCCATATAATTTTCTTTCTTGTGGAAAAGAAAGAGGAAAAGAGAAGAGAGAAGAGGAATTTACAAGTTCTTCCTACCTTGTTCTTGTCCCTCCTTCTTCTCTCCCCCCTGACCCTGTCTCTTTTTCTCTCTATCTCCTCATTTTTCTGTTAAAGTGGTACGGGAAGGCGGAATGAGATGAAGGCAGCGTCCTCCCCTGGAGGCACCTGCCCACAAAAAAAGGAGCATCAGCTTCCAAGAGATTTGCAGAAGGAGAGAGGGAATGAGACAACGCAGGGCATGGAGAGAAGCGTAGACCGTGGGGGAGAGAGAGCGAGAGGGCCTCTTGGCTTTCCCCTTATCTCGTTCTCTGTTTAGACAAGAAAAAAAGGGAGTTTGCACCTTCTTCTCGCTCCTCACTCGTCTCTCTTCTCCACACCCCTCTCGCGCTCCTTTTTTTCCCCCTTTTTCAGCGGGCTTGAGGACAAGGGGTTTCCCCACGACCGCCCCACGCTGCACTCACTCTCTCTCTCTCTCTCTCTCTCTCTCGCTCTGTTTTTTCTTTCTTTTCTGAGAAGAACAGGAAGGGGTGGAAGCTGATGCTGGGTGCCTCCAGGGGGGGGACGTTGCCTTCCTCTCATTCGTACCACTTTAAAAAGAATGAGGAGATATAGAGAAGGAGTGACAGGGTCAGGGGGAGAGAAGCGGGAGGGACAAGAACAAGGTTAGAAGAGGCCATGATAGTACGACTTACGTGACAGCAGCGTGCCCTCGTGGGAACGTCAAGTTTTCCTCCAAAGAGCCAAATCAAGCCCTGGTCCCTAGGATATTGGGTTCAAGTTTTCTTCCAAAGAGCCAAATCGCAAGCCCTGGTCCCTAAGATTTTTGGGTTCAAGTTTTCTTCCAATCTAAGAACATGTCTGGCGACCCCGAAAAGACATAGACCCCCAGTTTCCCACGTGACAGCCTCGTACCCTCGTCGGAATGGGTTTGGTAATACCAAAACCCGAGTGCCAGCTTCCATAAACCCTATAAAAGCCACCCCCCCCCCCCCCCCCCCCCCACTGCTTTTAAGCTGTGCAAGCATCATATGAATCTGTTTTGAAACCCATCATGCGATCATTGTCACTGTGTTTGCAAATGGGGGGGGAAACCCCCCCCCCCCCTTTGGCCGCGCAAGCTTGCCGCATGCGAACATAGTGTTTGCAAATGGGGGGGGGGGAGGTTGCACCCCACCCCAACCCCCCGCTTTTTTTTAGGCGCGCAAGCTTGCTTCAAAGCATGTGAACCTTTTTGAAACTCATTGTGTTGGCAAAGGGGGAGGGGCTGCGGCCCCCCCACCCCCCCCTTCCCCCGGCTGCGTTTAAGCCGCGCCTTCAAGGCATACAAGTTCTGCCCCCCCCCCCCCCCCACAAACGCCCGCTTTTCTGAAGCCGTTTCAAAGCATATGATTCTTTTTGAAACCCATCATGCGATCACTGTCATTGCATTTGCAAATGGGGGAGGGCCCAACCCCCCCCTTTTTTAAGCCACGCAAGCTTGCTTCAAAGCATATGAATCTGTTTTGAAACCCA
>CAJNDS010001699.1:0-10545 GCA_905221605.1 Symbiodinium natans
GTGCGTGCGTGCGTGCGTGCGTGCGGGCGTGCGTGCGTGCGGGCGTGCGTGCGTGCGTGCGTGCGTGCGTGCGTGCGTGCGTGCGTGCGTGCGTGCGTGCGTGCGTGCGTGCGTGCGTGCGTGCGTGCGTGCGTGCGTGCGTGCGTGCGTGCGTGCGTGCGTGCGTGCGTGCGTGCGTATGTGCGTGTATCGTTGTCTTTTGGTGCGTGCGGCGCTTCAAGATGGCTGCCTGAAGCCGTGTTACAAGGGGGCGGTAACGTAGGAAGCCGTCCGAAAGCAGCTGGCCAGATATGTTTTTTTATTTTTTTAATGATTTTTTACCCAGTGTTGCATTTTGTAGGCAGTCTTGGAGGGAAATGAGACGGCAAGCAAGAGACATGTGAGCAAACCAACCATGGATGAACGAAGGACACCAAGACAAGCGGCAACCGTGGCAGGGAAAACGATGCGGGTCGTTTTAGACCCCGGGTCAGGTAATCCAAACAGTTCGGATGCTTTTACTCTTGCCAGGATCAGGAAAGCATGAACCTGGATTTGTGCAACAGCTAATCGCCGCAGACCCACCTTCCGATTACAAGTCTATGCCAGGCTCATCCAGCTTTGCGGACTGTAGGTGTGGCCTTTTCCTGGCGTTTTATTTTGAGGTTTTACGAAGATCAAGTCTCAAAAAAAATGTCTGAACCATTTCGGTATTTCTGAAGATCAATGAGAATTTAAAAATAATGAGATATTTTGAATATGACAGAATATTCGGACAGTCTGAATATCATACAATATGGGTTCAATTTATATGCATAAACTTTATAGTATATAGAGTATAATATATATAAATAGTACATATACATATATTCTATATACTGATGGCTAAACCGCACGAAATCCCTTCTCCCTTCCACAACCCCAAATCCTCTAAAAACCCTGGAGCCCTAAAACGCAAAACCTGAAATGTCCAAAACTCACTCCAAACCCTAACGCCCGCAAACCCTAAAAACCCTACAACCCTAAAGCCCAAACTTAAAGCTGCAGCCTTAAGGCCCCAAAGCCCAAGGCCCTGGAGCCCTAAAGCCCCAAGGCCCTAGCCCGAAAGGCCCCAAGGCCCTAAACCCTAAACCCCAAACCCCAAACCCCAAACCCCAAACCCCAAACCCCAAACCCCAAACCCCAAACCCTAAACCCCAAACCCTAAACCCTCCCGAAGGCCCCGGGGCCCTAAGGCCCTAAACCCTAAACCCTAAACCCTAAACCTCTCTTTCATATATAATTTAAATGTTAAGGAGTTACTGGGCAAGGTCGTTTTTTTACTGGGCAAGGTCGCCGTTTTACTGGGCAAGGTCGCCGTTTTACTGGGCAAGGTCGCCGTTTTACTGGGCAAGGTCAGTTCGGTCAAAAAAATCGACCTTGCCCAGTAAAACGGCGACCTTGCCCAGTAAAACGGCGACCTTGCCCAGTAAAACGGCGACCTTCCGCCCCTGCCCAGTAAAAATGCGACCTTGGACCCCGAAGGTCGCCGTTTTACTGGGCAAGGTCGCCGTTTTACTGGGCAAGGTCGATTTTTTGACCAAAATCGACCTTGCCCAGTAAGGCGGCGACCTTGCCCAATAAAACGGCGACCTTGCCCAGTAAAACGGCGACCTTGCCCAGTAAAACGGCGACCTTGCCCAGTAAAACGGCGGAGTTACTGGGCAAGGTCGCCGTTTTATTGGGCAAGGTCTGCAAGGTCGTTTACTGGGCAAGGTCAGTTCGGTCAAAAAATCGACCTTGCCCAGTAAAACGGCGACGGTAAACCGGCGTATAACGGCTTCCGCCCCTGCCCAGTAAAAATGCGACCTTGGACCCCGAAGGTCGCCGTTTTACTGGGCAAGGTTACTGGGCAAGGTCGACTTTTGACCAAAATCGACCTTGCCCAGTAAACGGGCGACCTTGCCCAGTAAAACGGCGACCTAGCCAGTAAAACGGCGGAGTGGTGGGCAAGGTCGCCGTTTTACTGGGCAAGGTCGCCGTTTTACTGGGCAAGGTCGCCGTTTTATTGGGCATGGGCAAGGTCGTTCTATAAGTAAAATATTTTCTTAATGTTGTGGGATTCTTTGGGCGGGTGGGTATTTTCCTGGAGTAATTGCTTGACTAGTGAATGCTTGGACTTGAGATGCTGAACCCTAAACCCTAAACCCTAAACCCTAAACCCTAAACCCTAAACCCTAAACCCTAAACCCTAAACCCTAAACCCTAAACCCTAAACCCTAAACCCTAAACACTAAACCCTAAACCCTGAACCCCAAACCCCCGTGCAGGACATTTATTCCATTGAGGCGCTGTCCTTGGCACTCGCCGAGCCTTGGACCTCTCTGAGGGCAGTTGCACCCTGAAACCCTAAACCCTAAACCCTAAGCCCTAAGCCCTAAACCCTAAACAACCCTAAACCCTAAACCCTAAACCCTAAACCCTACACCCTACACCCTAAACCCTACACCCTACACCCAGGAGTTCAAGGGGGCCGTCCTTCTCATCACGCACAACCGGGATCTTTTGCGGAAGGTGGCGAAGGACCGGTTAGGGTTTAGGGTTGAGGGTATAGGGTTTAGGGCAGAGGGTTTAGGGTCTAGGGTGTAGGGTGCAAGGTCTAGGGTTGAGGGTATAGGGTTTAGGGCAGAGGGTTTAGGGTTTAGGGTGGAGGGTTTTGGGTTTAGGGTTGAGGGTTGAGGGGGGTCAGGGTTACGTAGGGGTTTAAGGGTTTAGGGGGTTAAGGGGTTTAGGGGGTTTAGGGGTCTAAGGTTTCGGGTTTAGCGCCACACGCGCGCTCGACGGGGCGCGGTGCTCTTGTCGATTTTTTTTCATTGAAGCCCAATCCCCAAACCCTAAACCCTAAACCCCAATGGATTTTTGTTATGGGTTTTAGAGCAGTCGGGGCTCTAGGGCTTTGGGGGATTAGTCGGGATTGTCTGGGAGCAGACCTTGCTCATGCGCTGAGGGTGTTGGGGTTTAGGGTTTGCAGGTTGTTTTATTGTTGTTTCTTTTTGTTTTTTTTTTGGGGGGGGGGAGTTTGGGTTTTAGAGTCTGAGGGTCTCTCTCTCGCTCTCGCTCTCTGTTTCTCTCTTTCATTTTTTAAATGTTTATCTTCATAGTTGTATCTATCTATCTATCTGTCTATCTATCTATCTGTCTACCTATCGATAGAAGATAGCCCTAGGCAAGCCCTGGCCGCCTCTGCTGGCAGGAGCTCTACGTCGTCTCCAAGCGCCAAAGGCGGCTCTGCCTCGTCAGCCGCGCCCTCCCCGACGGGCCGCCCCTGGACGTCCCCTCCTTCGCGGAGCTCTCCCCCAGGGCCAAAGCCGGATGTACAGAAGCCGGGAAGCGGGAGACTTGGCTTATTAATCAGTTTTTTTGGGACTTTAACCTTTTGGGTTTTTGCAGAAACTACCATAAGGAAACCAAAAGTTAAACTTTTCGGAGGGGTTCAGAACTCAGCCAAGGAGAAGGGAGCGAAGCCCCTGAGCCCCAAGGCCCCGAAGCCGGAGCCTCCGAAGGAGGCAAGCGGATACCCGGAGGGGCCGCTGCCGCCCTGGCTGCGGCCCGGGCGCCGCGCAGCCAGGGCCAGCCCTTGAAAGTCCTAAGCCCTAAGCCCTAAGCCCTCAACCCGAAGCCCTAAGCCCTAAGCCCCAAGCCTTAAGCCTTAAGCCCTAAGCCTAAGCCCTAAACCCTAAACCCTAACCCCAAACTCGAGGCCTCAGAGTGTTTAGTCTTGGCTGGTCGCCAGGCTCCAGTCTCAAGGCTTTTGGCGCATCCTGTACAGACCAGTCGCTTGAAAAGGTTTAGGGCTAGGGTTTGGGGTAAGGGTTTGGGGTTTGGGGTTTAGGGTTTAGGGTTTAGGGTTTAGGGTTTAGGGTTTAGGGTTTAGGGTTTAGGGTTTAGGGGTTAGGGGTTTAGGGGTTTAGGGTGGCCAGGCCAACCATACTCGAAGAGTCTCCCTAAAACCTCATGAATGCTCTGCTCTGCCGGGAGTCAGGGTATATGTTTCCCCTTTGAAGGACCCATTTCTCAGGGACCATGTAACTACCCCAAGGGGAGTGGAAGGGAATTGGGGTGTTTTGGGGCCCAAATTGCTCCCTGGTTCTGGGGATGTTCCTTCTACGAGCAGTCCTTAGATCGTCCTTCAGAGGGACTGTAACAATTAGGGTGTACTATAATCCCTGTTAAGGACTGTTCGTATAAGGGGGAACATCCCAATACATGTTTTAGAAGGTCTTTCAGGTCTTCAGAACTTCGAGGATTTCGGGCTGCTGAAATGCTTCTCAGGCTCCCTGTCTTCGGCCCTCTCTCTTCGTGTTCCCACTTCACCTCCTTAAGGTGTACTTGGAGGTTCATGGTACTTAGTAACCCAATGATAGCACCTAGAACCCGATTGTATCCACACTAGGCTGCTTAAGCTGCTTATCAATGAGCTATAATTGCAGTTGTAAGTCCAAACCTCTCAACTCCTAAACCTCTTAACCTCCAAAAAAACCCCAACACTCAAAACCTTGCTGCTCTGGCTCAGACCCAGGCCGTTGCGACATGTCCACAGGTGTCAAAACGCAGGGCCTGGTCGGGGGTATTCTATCGGGGTTAAGGGACTAAGGCGTGGTTAGGGGGCTTAGGGTTTTGGGGATTTAGGGGTTCGGAGCTTCGGGAGTTAGGATTTCGATGCTTAGGAGTCTCGGGATTTAGGGATCCTCAGCCCAAAGTCCTCGCAGCTTGGGGGTGGTTGGGTGCTTCTGGGGAGCCCCCTCGCCATTTCGCCATGACTACCGGGCTCGGGATGCAGCTGCAGGCAAGATACAGACCCCCCAAGCCCCGAGTGCTAGGGCCCAAACACCAGACCTAAACCCTAAGGTTCTCATGCTAGGGTTGCAGGGGTTTAGGGTTCAAGGTTTCGGGGTTTCTTAATTGCCTGAACACATCTTTTTTCTCCGACGCACTTAGGTCCTAAACCCCTGAAACCCTAAACCCCTAAACCCCTCAACAGCCCCAAGCCCCTACTTCCAAAACCTCTAAAGCCCTGCACCCTAATCCCTAACCCCAATCAAACCCTAACCCCTAAACCCCAAACGCCCCCTTTTTTTTGAAACCTTCGAGTTCGTCCGGGCCTTAAAATACCTTGCACGGGCTTAGGGCTTTAGGGTTAACCCCAAGTCCTAGACCCTAAACCCTATACCCTAAAAAACCCCCTGGAACCTCAACCCCTCAACCCAAGGCTTCGGGTTCAAAGGGGTTTAGGGCTTGGAGGACCCTAAAACCTAAACCCCAAACCCTAAACCTTATAAGCCGTTAAACCCCAACCCTAAACCCCATACCCTAAACCCTAAACCCCAAACCCTAAACCCTGAACGCAAAACAAGAGCCCTGCGACTGTCCCAGCTCCACGGCGCGCCACCAGCGCCAAACCTGGCCTCGGAGGGAGGCAGAGTCACCAGGGTTTAGGGTTTAGGGTCTAGAGCTTTGGATTTAGGGTTTAAGGTTTAGTGTTTGGGGTTTAGGGTTTGGGGTTTGGGGTTTCGGGTTTTAGGGTTTAGGGTTCGACGGTTTAAGGTTTAGGGCTTCGATTCTAAGTGGGTTCTTTGGAGTGCTTCTTGTAGCAGACTACTTGGAGGTTCATGGGCACTTATGATCCCAATTATAACTGTACTTATAAATCCCCACCCTAAACCCTAAACCCTAAACCCTAAACCCTAAACCCTAAACCCTAAACCCTAAACCCTAAACCCTAAACCCTAAACCCTAAACCCTAAACCCTAAACCCTAAACCCTAAACCCTACACCCTAAACCCTAAACCCTAAACCCTAAACCCTAAGCCCTAAACCCTACACCCTAAACCCTCTTTGTGTTAAAGCTGGCTTTGTTTGGGGTTGACGGTTTAGAGCTCGGGCTCCCAGTGGGGCACAGGCTCCCCCACTCCTAAACCCTGACCCGTTAGCCCCAGCTCGGGACGCCGGCCTTCCTTGAAAGGGTTTTGGGTTTGGGTTTAGGGTTTAGGGTTTAGGGTTTAGGGTTTAGGGTTTAAAGTTTAGGGTTTAGGGTTTAGGGTTCAGGGTTATGGAGCTGCGGGCAGTTCTTCAGCAAGCACCTCTCACTAGCAGGTATAGCCCACAGAATTCACACGTCTTTTAGGCAGGATCATGCGGCTCGAGGTGTTATGCATAGCGCAGCTGTGGTTGTGGCCATAAAGGGTACATGCAAGCCTGCTGATGACGAACCTACACCCCAAACTCTCAACCTCAAATGGCCACCAAACCTAGGCTAGACTTTGAACCTGACAAAAGAAGTGAAGATAAATGTATAATGTCAGGGGATGAGTCTTCATATGTTAAGGATAGCTACATGGGCGCCTTGAAACCCAAAACCCTAAACCCTCATAGACCGACTGTTAAATCTACCCATGAACCTTCAAGTACAACTCGAAATCCCTGAGCCTTCTAACGTTTTGGGCCTAGGATTACGCACGCATTTTTTTTTTTTGGGTTTAGGCTGGTAGGGTTTGCGGAGGATTCAAGGGAAACTCTTAGCTCTCCACCCAGTTGAGCATCCAGGACAACAAGCAGCTTTCAACAACCCTAAGTCCTAAACCCTAAACTCTAAGCAATCCCCAAGCACAGGAACTAGCTCCACACCCGAAAGCCACGAATAACCTTTCACTGTCCCAAACCTAAACCCTAACACCCAAAATATTCCCCCCAAACTCTAAAGCCCCAAACCCTAAACCCTCAACGTGATGATGAGCCTGTGTCAGGCCAGAACCTTGCCTCACCCGAAAGGGCCGCAAAAGCCTTGGACGAGGATGAAGGCAGTTTCGGGCAGGGTTTGGGGTTTAGGGTTTAGGGTTCATGGTTTAGGGTTTGGGGCTAGGCTTTCGGATTTGGGTTTAGGGTTCAGGATTTAGGGTTTAGGGCTAGGCTTTCGGGTTTGTGTTTAGGGGTAAGGTTTGGGCTTTGGGAACCTGATGCCCTGCGAGCTCAAAAGACTCGAACTTAGCATGGTTTAGGAAGTGGGGGTTAGAGGGCTCAGGGCTTATGGCCTTGGGTTTAGGATTTGGGGTGTAAGGCTTGTAGGGCGTAGAGGTTAGAGGGTTTGGGGTTTAGGGTGTCCGAGTGGAGCACCTCCTAAAAGCTGGCTCCCTCCCACCTGACTGAGCCTTAGCCTTAAAGCCCTTACACCTCGCCTCAGGCCCTAAACCCGGTTTAGGGTTTGGGATTTAGGGTTTAGGGTTTAGGGTTTCGTAGGGCAGAGTTTATCACAGTAGGCTTGTAGGATACCTGACTTGGTTATATACTGTCGGTGCCACCACCCTCCAGCACGCCTAAAGCACTGCAACCCTACTAGATTCCCGTTTCAACGCTTACCCCTCCACCCCGCCCCCTCTTCCAGATGAAGTCGTCGAAGTCGATGGTCGATGGTAGCCTTTGTCACTGGCGTCGTCCTCCGGCACGAGAACGTCCAGGGCCCGTGTTGTCGGAAGGTAGGGCGCCCAACGCCGGGGCGAGCGCAGCGATTTCTTCGAGCTGGTCTGGAGGGAGAACTCCTTCTGCGCGGCGCGCGCTGGATCCTCCACTCCACAGGTGCGCCGGCGTCCCGGGCAAACACTTGCGCTGCATCGGCAGAGTAGCCGTTTCGACTCTCACACTCGCATGTCAGGGTTTGGGCCTAGGACTACAGGAGCCACCCACCTCAAAGTCACGAAATGAATCGGCCCATTATCCCTCCCAGGCCTTGTCCTAGTGGAGGACTGCTAAACCATAAGCTCTGTTTCGTTTGTTTCGTTTGTTTCGTGTTTAGGGTTCAGGGTTCTTGGCAGGGTTGAAAGTTAAAGTTTAGGGTAGGGACAGTGCGCCATTTTTAAATCAAATGGGTCCTCCACCCTAAACCCCAATCCCGAAACCAGAAGACTTGAAACCTGGCTCCGTTGACCCATCATCCACCCTGACACAATCCCTGCGTCCCAGTCACGCCAAGAAACTGATGGAAGCCAGACCGAATGACCGAACATCCCAACACCCCTACTGCACCCGAAATGCCTTCGCACCCCAGTGCCCTTCCCACTCCCTTCCCGATTTATCTAGGGCTGGGTAAACGCAGGGCTTATACGGCTGGGGATCGGGCAAGGAACCCAAGGGGGCAAGGGGTAGGGCAGGGTAGGGCAGGGTTCGGGCCTAAGCAATATATCCAGCCCGAAACTTTGCCTTATGAAGTATGTTAACATCAACTAAACTACTGAACCGAAAACCAGACTACAATACTTGAAGCCTACACGAACCCTGAAACCCTAAAGGGTAGGGTTTCGAGATTTAGGGTTCAGGGGTTTATGATCTAGGGTTCAGGGTTAGGGTTTAGGGTTTAGGGTTTAGGGTTTAGGGTTTAGGGTTTAGGGTTTAGGGTTTAGGGTTTAGGGTTTAGGGTTTAGGGTTAGGGTTTTTGGGGTTTAGGGTATTTGGGGTTTAGGGTTTAGGGTTTAGGGTTTAGGGTTTAGGGTTAGGGTTTTTGGGGTTTAGGGTATTTGGGGTTTAGGGTTTAGGGTTTAGGGTTTAGGGTTAGGGTTTTTGGGGTTTAGGGTATTTGGGGTTTAGGGTTTAGGGTTTAGGGGTCTTCAATTCCAAAAAGATGCCCTCCTCTGCACTGCGAGTTGCTGATGCGCAGCCACTGAGCAGCCGTGGTGTCGAGGCCGCCGGCTCGGGTTTAGGCCTTAGGGTTTAGGGCTAGGGTTTAGGGCTTAGGGTTTAGGATTTTGGGTTTAGGGTTTAGGGTTTAGGGTCTAGGGTTTAGGGTTTAGGTTTAGGGTTTAGGGTTCGGGGGTTAGTCCTGTTTGCGGGTAGTTCTCTAAATTCGGGTCCCTTGTTGAGAGGTCCTTTGGGTAAGGTGCCGTACTTTATAGGGGCCCCCAAACTTAATTTTAACGCTACGCGACCCGCCTCGGCCCGGCCCAGCGCATCCGCGTGAGCATGGTGATTCCGCAGTGCCCAAGTCGCTGGGGGGCAGGGGGGGGGGGCAGGGGGAAGGGGGCAGGGGGGGGGGGGGGGGGGGGGGGGGAGACAGGGAGCTGTTCTGACAAGCTATACACCTTCGGCCCGAGGCCTCGGCGGATTTTGAGATCCACTCTTTGAGTGTGGATGGTTTAGGGTTTAGGGTTTAGGTCGCAGGATTTGGGGCTTAGGTTTTAGGGCCTAGGGTCCATGCGTTTATTGAATTAGGGTCCCCTTGTAGATCTAGATCATAAGCAGAGCCCGAAAAGGGACCCCTGATTTAGAACAGTGCCCATGTCGGTCTGTAAACCCCAAACCCCCAAAAGCTAAACCCAACGACCCAAACCCTACGGCCTGCCCTGGCACTCGATGCTCTTTCACGCATGATTCTTCAGCCTGCGCGAAATGTTTTTCGGAAACAGCCCTCGAACCTAAACCCGCAAACTCTAAACCCTTAGCCGTCAGCCGCAAATCCTGCACCCTGAACCCTAAACCCCGAATCCGAAACCCTACACCCTAAGCCTTAAACCCTAAACCCTGAACCCTAAACCCCAAATACCCCAAACCCTAAACCCCAAACCCTAAACCCTAAAGCCTAAACCCTAAGCCCTAAGCCCTAACCCTAAACCCTAAACCCTAAACCCTAAACCCTAAACCCTAAACCCTAAACCCTAAACCCTAAACCCTAAACCCTAAACCCTAAACCCTAAACCCTAAACCCTAAACCCTAAACCCTAAACCCTAAACCCTAAACCCTCAAACCTAAACCCTAACCCCTAAACCCTAAACCCTAAACCCTAAACCCTAAACCCTAAACCCTAAACCCTAAACCCTAAACCCTAAACCCTAAACCCTAAACCCTAAACCCTAAACCCTAAACCCTAACCCTAAACCCTAACCCCTGCAGCGCAGGAGCACCGAGCCGATCCCGCACTGAGGGCGGCACTGGAGCGGCTGGATGCCGTCAGGTACTGGGGAGAGTCGTTCAGGGTTTAGGGTTTAGGGTTTAGGGTTTAGGGCTAGGGTTTAGGGTTCAGGGTTTAGATTTTAGGGTTTGGCGTTCAGGCTTAAATGGTTTAGGGTTAAACGGTTTAGGGTTTAGGGTTTAGGGTTTTCGGGTTTAGGGTTTAGGGGTAGATCTTACGTGCAGGTTCAATGGCAGGTCTCGGTAGGGCTATAGGAAGGGCAGCGGTGTGTTGAAACATGTTGGGGCATAATCTTACGGTACATTACTTCGATTCCGGTGTACAACGTTCGACTTTTTCATGCACCTCCGAACATGTGGGGCACCAACCCTATTGCAATTGTTCGGGCAACGAGCCGTCGGGCACCAACCCTAATGCCATTCCGAACAGGCGGACAGGGATTAGGGTTGACGGCCTAAGGTTTAGGGTTTAGGGTTCAGGGTTTAGGGTTTAGGGTTTAGGGTTTAGGGCTAGGGTTTAGGGTTCAGGGCGTAGGAATCAGGGTCCAAGGCCAGGGTTTAGGGTTCAGGGCCTAGGTTTTTTAGGTTCTAGGGCGATGTGTGGTGATTATGTGCCTCGTCGCCCTTAAAGGAAG
>CAJNDS010001700.1:0-10536 GCA_905221605.1 Symbiodinium natans
TTTTAAGGATTTTTAAAATTTTAAATGGGCCTACCTCTTTCCGGAAAATGATTTAATTTTCTTTCAAAATTTTAAGGATTTTAAGGATTTTAAGGATTTTAAGAAATTTAAAAGGCGTTAAATTCCTTAAAATCCTTAAATTTTTGAAAGCCCCAACCTTTCAAAATTTTAAGGATTTTAAGGATTTTAAGGATTTTTAAAATTTTAAATGGGCCTGCCTCTTTCCGGAAAATGATTTAATTTTCTTTCAAAATTTTAAGGATTTTAAGGATTTTAAGGATTTTTAAAAATTTTAAATGGGCCTGCCTCTTTCCGGACAAAATTTAATTTTCTTTCAAAATTTTAAGGATTTTAAGGATTTTAAGGATTTTAAGAAATTTAAAAGGCGTTAAATTCCTTAAAATCCTTAAAATTTTGAAAGCCCCAACCTTTCAAAATTTTAAGGATTTTAAGGATTTTAAGGATTTTTAAAATTTTAAATGGGCCTGCCTCTTTCCGGAAAATGATTTAATTTTCTTTCGAAATTTTAAGGATTTTAAGGATTTTAAGGATTTTAAGAAATTTAAAAGGCGTTAAATTCCTTAAAATCCTTAAAATTTTGAAAGCCCCAACCTTTCAAAATTTTAAGGATTTTAAGGGTTTTAAGGATTTTTAAAATTTTAAATGGGCCTGCCTCTTTCCGGAAAATAATTTAATTTTCTTTCAAAATTTTAAGGATTTTAAGGATTTTAAGAATTTAAAATGCCTTAAATTCCTTAAAATCCTTAAAATATTGAAAGGTCCGGGCTTTCAAAATTTTAAGGGTTTTCAGGATTTTAAGGATTTTAAAATTTTAAATGGGCCTGACTTTTCCGGAAAATAAATTCATTTTCCAATAGTTTTACTGAGTTTAGTTTTTTTTTATTTAAATGGGCCTGACCCTTTCTGGAAAATACTTGAATATTAGTTTAAAATTTGATAGATTTTAAGGAAACTAGGGGCATTTCAATATTTGGAAAGGCCATGAAGTTCCATGGGTACGTTATATTTTTTGATTTTTGTTTGTAATTTTTAGCAAATAAACCATTTAAGTTTTTTTTTTTGCAATTTTCCTGAAATTCTGAAAGCCTAGGCCTTACAAGAAAAATAAAAAAAAACAGCAACACAAATACTCATTTAAAATATTTAAATGCGCTTCTTAGTCCTTTTAAAAAAGAACATTTTGTTTTGTTAATTCATAAGGCTTGTAAAAAAGCCGGGGGTCCGGGGACGAGCGTTAACAAAAGCATTCCCCTTGAATATTTCTCCCGCGAAACTTTTCTCCCGCGAATTTTGGCGGGAGAAATTCCCGCGAGCTCTCCCTTGAGCTTTTCTGGTTTTCCCGTGGTTTCCCTTTGATGTTTTTTTTGGTTTCCCTTCAGTTTCCCGTGAGAGTCAAATCTTCCTTTTACTGTTCCCTTGGACTTCCCTTTGAACTTCCCTTGGTTTTCCCTCGGATCCCCTTCGAAATTAAAACGTATCCCGCGAGAAATCTCGCAAGACTTCAAAAATAAGGGCTTCCTTTTCCCACGGGATTTCCCGCGAAGCAGGCCGTAGGCCCCGAGCTGTGGCTGTAGTCGGCAGGCCCCCGAGCTCTCTGACTGTAGAGTCTCCAGGCCCCCGGGCTCGCTGTAGTCACCAGGGTCCCGGGCTGTCTGGCTGTAGTCTGCAGGCCCCCGAGCTCTCTGACTGTAGAGTCTCCAGGCCCCCGGGCTCGCTGTAGTCACCAGGGTCCCGGGCTGTCTGGCTGTAGTCTGCAGGCCCCCGAGCTCTCTGACTGTAGTCTCCAGGCCCCCGGTCTCTCTCGCTGTAGTCACCAGGCCTCCGGGCTGTCTGGCTGTAGTCTGCAGGCCCCCGAGCTCTCTGACTGTAGTCTCCAGCCCCCCGGGCTCTCGTGCTTGCTTGGGTTTATATTGTTTTTTACTTAATTAGATTGACTTAAGTAATTTAAATAATTTAAAGAATTTAAGTATCGAAATTTATTTAAATAATTAAATAACATAAATATGGCGGGCAGGTTTCGGATTTAAATTACTTAAGTTATTTAATTCGGCCGGGAATTAAATAATGTGAATAATTTGTAAATAATAACAACAATTTACATAATTTAAATAATTGAAATAGTTTAAATAATTTAAATATGCTAAATAATTTAAATAATTTAAATCCGAAAAGGGGGGACCACCCCCCCCTGCCCCCTAAGACTTAAATAATTCAAATAACTTAAATCCGAAACCTCCCCGTCTTATTTACACTTTTTAAATTATTTAATTCTGGGGAGGGGGGGTGGTCCCCCCCCCCCTTTCGGATTTAAATCATTTTTCATTATTTAAACTATTTAAATTCTTTAAATCGCCTGGGAATCAAATAATTTAAATTTGAATATGACGGGCAGGTTTCGGATTTAAAATATTTAAATTATCTAATTCGGCCGGGATTTAAATAATTTAAACAATTTAAACAATTATTCAAGGCTTCGAACGGATTTAAATTATTTACATAATTTCAATAATTTCAATAATTTAAATCCGAAAAGGGGGGGGGGCCACCCGCCCTGCCCCCTAAGGATTAAACAATTTAAAGAATTCAAATCCGAAACCTCCCCGTCTTATTTAAATTATTTAATTATTTAATTCTGGGGAGGGGGGGGTGATCCCCCCCCCCCCTTTCGGATTTAAATTTTTAAAATTATTAGATTCTTTAAAATATTTGAATTTTTTAAATTATGGCACGGCTCTACTGACACATATTCCGCGGAAAGATTGTCATGTTTTTGGTGAAATTTACGAACACTTACCCCCCGATAAGCAAGATCTTGGCGCCGCTCCGCGTACTCAGCCTTTAAGAGTTTAAGGGGGTTTCAAATTCAGGGATACTTATATTTGCTCCTTTAAACTTACGAACACTTACCCCCCGATAAGCAAGACTTGGAACCTGCAGACAACAACAAACAGGTCTGTCGCAAAACCGCGACCATTGATACATACCCCCTGTAACGGGGTATGTCGCGTATGTGGGCCGCGGCCCGGTTACAAGCAATTTATATTGGCACGCGGCCATTTGTTTGCAAGAAACAGGGGTCTGCATACCGCAGCAAAACATAAACACATGATGACGATGCGAACAACTGACTAGATGATGAAGATGATGAGGATGAACAAGATCAAGGAGCTGATGAAGATGATGAAGATGACGATGCTGCTGGGAAAGCTTTATGCAATTGATGCAGTGAAGTTATGCCAGTACAATGAAAGGACTCATGCAGATGAAGAGTGTGATGACAATGATGATAGAGCTTTGCGCTTTATTTTGTCACCCCGTCTCCTTGCTTCCTGTCTCTTCTCTTCTTTCTAGTACCCTTCCAGAAAAATGGCATCCTTGTTCTCTCGCCTCTCTCACTTCCCTTTCCCTTCTCTCTTTCTGTTACTTTTTGACTGATGAACAACAAGAAAGAAACTTGCAGGATAAAACAGCGGCAGGGTAAGCAGACGTTGCGCGTGGACCTTGCCGTACTTCATCATATCCCTCTTCTCGGCCCATCTCTTCTGCTCTTTTCCTTACTCTTCTCCTTTTCATAATTATTCCTCTTTAGTTGTTCTTATCTGGAAAAGAAAGAGGGAAGGGAGAGATAAGGGAGGGAGGATAGATAAAGAAGAGTGCCATCTTCTCTGCGCCTTGTTTTGTCTCTCCCTCTTCTCTATTCATCTCTCTTCTATTCTTTGCTTTGCTGTTCTATTGAAATTGGATTCCCTGTATCTCTCCTCTGTCCTTCTCTCTCGCTCCTCTTCTCCTGTTCCCCCCTAAACGATTGCTCTTTACAGATAGGTGCCCTCCCTCCTCTTCAGGAAATCTCTTTTCGCTTATTTTGCTTTTTGAAGCGAATAAAACAACGGATAAGAGAGGAAAGGGAATGACTAAGTAAAGACAGGAGCTCTTCAATAGGTGCCCTCCCTCCTCTTCAGGAAATCTCTTTTCCCTTATTTTGCTTTTTGAAGCGAAGAAAACAACAGATAAGAAGAGAGGAAAGGGAATGACTAAGTAAAGAGAGGAGCTCTTCAATTTCCCTCCCTATATCTGATGTTACTTTTCCTTCTTGGGCGGTGCCCTTCTTTCTCCCTTGAAGATGCAGAAAACGATCAGGAAGGACACCCGTTCCATCGCCCATATATAGACAGAGATAAATCATGAGCATCAGCTGGGGTTGCTGCCGATCCAAAATGGGCGTCCCTTTTAATCGCTTTCTGTGTCTTGAAACGAGCAAAAGGGGCACCCTTACTAAGTGTTTTCTTGTGGTGTCCCTTTTCTTCGCTTGAAGATGCAGAAAACGATCCAAAAAGGACACCCGTTCCATCGCCCATATATGGGGAGAGAGATAAATCATGAGCATCAGCTGGGTTTGCTGCCAATCCAAAATGGGCGCCCCTTTTAATCGCTTGCTGTGTCTTCAAACGAGCAAAAGGGGCACCCTAAGTGTTTTCTTGCGGTGTCCCTTTTCTTCGCTTGAAGATGCAGAAAACGATCTAAAAGGACACCTGTTCCATCGCCCATATATAGGGAGAGAGAGAGGGAGAGAGAGGGAGAGAGAGGGAGAGAGAGAGAGAGAGAGAGAGAGAGAGAAATCATGAGCGTCAGCTGGGTTGGCTGCCAATCCAAAACGGGCGTCCCTTTTAATCGCTTTCTGTGTCTTCAAACGAGCAAAAGGGACACCCTAAGTGCTTTCTTGTGGGGTGTCCCTTTTCCTCGCTTGAAGATGCAGAAAACGATCAAAAAAGGACACCCATTCCATCGCCCATAGAGAGAGAGAGAGAGAGAGAGAGAGAGAGAGAGAGAGAGAGAGAGAGAGAGAGAAGAAAAAAAAGAATCATGAGCATCAGCTGGGTTGGCTGCCAATCCAAAATGGACGTCCCTTTTAATCGCTTTCTGTGTCTTCAAACGAGCAAAAGGGACACCCTAAGTGCTTTCTTGTGGGGTGTCCCTTTTCCTCGCTTGAAGATGCGGAAAACGATCAAAAAGGACACCCATTCCATCGCCCATATATATATAGAGAGAGAGAGAGAGAGAAAAAAATCATGAGCATCAGCTGGGTTGGCTGCCAATCCAAAATGGACGTCCCTTTTAATCGCTTTCTGTGTCTTCAAACGAACAAAAGAAAACACTTAGGTTCCTCACTTGAAGATGCAGGAAACGGCCCAACAAGGACACCCGTTCCATCGCCCATTTATGGAGATAGAGAGAGAGAGGGAGAAAGGAAAAAATCATGAGCATCAGCTGGGTTTGCTTACATGTTCATTGTTATTCCTTTTGTTTTTTCTAACGGAAATGAACAAGAGAAGAGAAAAATAAGAACCAGAGGAAAGATGAAAACGAGCACCATCTTCTCTTTGCCTGATTTTTGCATTTCGCCTGTCCTCATTTCTCTTCCATTCTTTTCACTGCTCTTCCATTTAGAGTTGCATTCCTGTTGATCTTTCCTCTCTCCTTTCTCTCTCCCTTCTCTTCTCTTGTTCTCCTTTAAATCTCAAAAACACACAAAAGGAAGCTTCTTTTCCTTGTTGAATGAAGAATGAAAAAAGAAGAAAAGAGATAGGGAAAGAAATTGAAGAGCTCCACTGCCTATTGGTTCATTCCATTTCCTCTCTTTCTATGTGTTGTTTTCCTTGTCGTTTCAGAAAGCAAGCAAAATAAGGGCAAGGGGGCTTCCTGAAGAGGAGAGAGGGCACCTATCTGCGAAGAGGTCTTGTCCTTTTTAAGAATAGAGGGAAAAGGGAGAGACAAGGAAGGGAGAGATGATAGACAAAGAAGAGTGCCGTCTTCTTTGCGCCTTCTTGTGTTCCTCCGTCTCCTTGTTTCTTGTCTCCTCTCTTCTGTTCAGTACCCTTCCAGAAAATTAAAATGGCCTCCTTGTTGTCTCTCCTCTCTCACTTCCCTTTCCCTTCTCTCCTTCTGTTTCCGTTTAACTGATAAAGCACAAGACAGGTATGATAAAGCAGTGGAAGGTAAAGCAGAGGGTGACTCCTTGCGCTTGGACCTTGCCGTACTTCATCATGTCCCTCTTCTCGGCCTATCTCTTCTGCTCTTTTCCTTACTCTTCTCCTTTTCATAAATTCTTCCTCTTTAGTTGTTCTTATTTCGAAAAGAAAGAGGGAAGGGAGAGATAAGGGAGATAGGATAGATAAAGAAGAGTGCCATCTTCTCAGCGCCTCGTTTTGTCTCTCCATCTTCTCTATTCATCTCTCTTCATTTTCTTTTGTTGGCCATTGCATTGAAATTGGATTCCTGTTATCTCTCCCCTCTCCTTCTCTCTCGCTCCTCTTCTCCTGTTCCCCTCTAAATGACAAAAACACAAGAAAGGAAGAACAAGAGGGGCATGTGTTGCAATAAAGCAGGAAGGGAATTGAAGAGCTCCTCTCGCTACTTTCTCATGCCCTTTCCTTTCTATCTACCACAATCTACCACACCAAAACACGACTCTCAGCTTCCAAATATACTTCATCATGGGGAGAAGGGACATACTTCATCACAGACTTGGCCCACAGGGAGAGGGGATATACTTCATCGCGCTGCTGGGGGGCTGGATCACAAACATGGCCCACGGGGCGAGGGGACATACTTCAGCCACAAAGAGAGGGAACCTACTTCATCACGCTGGTGGGATGCTGGATCACAGACCTGGCCTACGGGGAGAGGGGACATGCTTCATCACAAATTTGGCCCACGGGGAGAGGGGACATACTTCATCACAAATTTGGCCCGCGGGGAGAAGGGACATACTTCATCACAGACTTGGCTCACAGGAGGCGCCAAAATAATCCAAATAATCTAATTATTCAAATCCATTGGTTCCTCTGGAAACCCAACCATTTAAATAAGTTAAAGAATTTAATTATTCAAATACCTGGATTTCAATATTTTAGTTCTGGGGCGTCCCATCAAAAGGGAATAGGGAGAGACAAGGGAGAGATGATATATATAGAGCTTTGCGCTTTATTTTGTCACTCCGTCTCCTTGCTTCCTGTCTCTTCTCTTCTTTCCAGTACCCTTCCAGAAAAATGGCATCCTTGTTCTCTCTCCTCTCTCACTTCCCTTTCCCTTCTCTCTTTCTGTTACTTTTTGACTGATGAACAACAAGAAAGGAACTTGCAGGATAAAACAGTGGCAGGGTAAGCAGACGTTGCGCGTGGACCTTGCCGTACTTCATCATATCCCTCTTCTCGGCCTATCTCTTCTGCTCCTTTCCTTACTCTTCTCCTTTTCATAATTATTCCTCGTTAGTTGTTCTTATCTGGAAAAGAAAGAGGGAAGGGAGAGATAAGGGAGGGAGGATAGATAAAGAAGAGTGCCGTCTTCTCTGCGCCTTGTTTTGTCTCTCCCTCTTCTCTATTCATCTCTCTTCGATTCTTTTCTTTGCTGTTCTATTGAAATTGGATTCCCTGTATCTCTCCTCTGTCCTTCTCTCTCGCTCCTCTTCTCCTGTTCCCCTCTAAACGATTGCTCTTTACAGATAGGTGCCCTCCCTCCTCTTCAGTAAATCTCTTTTCGCTTATTTTGCTTTTTGAAGCGAATAAAACAACGGATAAGAGAGGAAAGGGAATGACTAAGTAAAGACAGGAGCTCTTCAATAGGTGCCCTCCCTCCTCTTCAGGAAATCTCTTTTCCCTTATTTTGCATTTTGAAGCGAAGAAAACAACAGATAAGAAGAGAGGAAAGGGAATGACTAAGTAAAGAGAGGAGCTCTTCAATTTCCCTCCCTATATCTGATGTTACTTTTCCTTCTTGGGCGGTGCCCTTCCTTCTCCCTTGAAGATGCAGAAAACGATCAGGAAGGACACCCGTTCCATCGCCCATATATCGACAGAGATAAATCATGAGCATCAGCTGGGTTTGCTGCCGATCCAAAATGGGCGTCCCTTTTAAAAAAAAAAAAAAAAAAAAAAAAAATTTAAATAAAAAAAAAAAATTTTTAAAAAAAAAAACAAAAAAATAAATAAAAAAAAAAAAAATAAAAATAAAATAATAAAAAAATAAAAAAAAAAATCGCTTTCTGTGTCTTGAAACGAGCAAAAGGGGCACCCTTACTAAGTGTTTTCTTGTGGTGTCCCTTTTCTTCGCTTGAAGATGCAGAAAACGATCCAAAAAGGACACCCGTTCCATCGCCCATATATGGGGAGAGAGATAAATCATGAGCATCAGCTGGGTTTGCTGCCAATCCAAAATGGGCGCCCCTTTTAATCGCTTGCTGTGTCTTCAAACGAGCAAAAGGGACACCCCAAGTGTTTTCTTGTGGTGTCCCTTTTCTTCGCTTGAAGATGCAGAAAACGATCTAAAAGGACACCTGTTCCATCGCCCATATATTGGGAGAGAGAGAGGGAGAGAGAGAGAGAGAGAGAGAGAGAGAGAGAGAGAGAGAGAGAGAGAGAGAGAGAGAGAGAGAAAAATCATGAGCATCAGCTGGGTTGGCTGCCAATCCAAAACGGGCGTCCCTTTTAATCGCTTTCTGTGTCTTCAAACGAGCAAAAGGGACACCCTAAGTGCTTTCTTGTGGGGTGTCCCTTTTCCTCGCTTGAAGATGCAGAAAACGATCAAAAAAGGACACCCATTCCATCGCCCATATATATTAATATAAGAGAGAAGAGAAGAAGAGAGAGAAGCAAAAAAAAAAAAAAAAATCAGAGCATTCGCTGGGTTGCTGCCCATCAAAATGGACGTCCCCTTTTTTTAAAAAAAAAAATCGCTTTCTTTCTGTGTCTTCAAACAAGCAAAAGGGACACCCTAAGTGCTTTCTTGTGGGGTGTCCCTTTTCCTCGCTTGAAGATGCAGAAAACGATCAAAAAGGGCACCCATTCCATCGCCCATATAGAGAGAGAGAGAGAGAGAGAGAGAGAGAGAGAGAGAGAGAGAGAGAGAGAGAGAGAAAAACAAATCATGAGCATCAGCTGGGTTGGCTGCCAATCCAAAATGGACGTCCCTTTTAATCGCTTTCTGTGTCTTCAAACGCACAAAAGAAAACACTTAGGTTCCTCACTTGAAGATGCAGGAAACGGCCCAACAAGGACACCCGTTCCATCGCCCATATATGGAGAGAGAGAGAGAGGGAGAAAGGAAAAAATCATGAGCATCAGCTGGGTTTGCTTACATGTTCATTGTTATTCCTTTTGTTTTTTCTAACGGAAATGAACAAGAGAAGAGAAAAATAAGAACCAGAGGAAAGATGAAAACGAGCACCATCTTCTCTTTGCCTGATTCTTGCATTTCGCCTGTCCTCATTTCTCTTCCATTCTTTTCATTGCTCTTCCATTTAGAGTTGCATTCCTGTTGATCTCTCCTCTCTCCTTTCTCTCTCCCTTCTCTTCTCTTGTTCTCCTTTAAATCTCAAAAACACACAGTGAGGAAGACAAGCTTCGAGGCGCTGGAGCCGTGCCGTTTTCAGGCATCGGCTTGGTCAACGAGTTGCTATTTGTTGTCCACAAAGTTAGTGTCTTAAGATTGTTCACCGATTGTTGTATGATGGTCACTGATTATCCGAGAAGTTTTCGCGGGTCTTTTGCAATGGGTGCTGTCGTTGCTTTTTTTTGTTGGCTCCTTCTCGGCGGGGCAGTGGCTTCTGCGGTCATGGGAGTGTCCGTGGCGGAGGTGGACTGTAGCGGGTTGTGCGGCTGCATGATTCCAATGCTTGCGGTAAAGGCATGTGTCTCAAGGTGATTTTCTGCGGGAGTGTTTTCTGCACGAGACGGTTCAGGGCACTGCAGGACTCGCGTCCACTTCAGTTTGTGAAGAAGAGTACGAAGTTCGACAGATTGTCGAACCGACATCTGTACGCGTTGAATGATAATGTAGATGTCTTGAAAGAGTTAGGGCATCTTCATGAGAAGAAGCCTCTTTCAGTAGCAGTGATCTTTGTCGACGCACACCAAGCAACAATTGTGCACGACAGCTGGCGAGACTTGGCGTCGGCCGCAGCAGTTTCCCGAGTCAGGAAGACAAGCTCCGAGGCGCCGCAGCCGTGCCGTCTTCAGGCATCGGCTTGGTCGACCAGTTGCTATTGGTTGCCCGCAAAAATAGTGTCTTAAGATTGTTCACCGATTGTTGTATGATGGTCACTGATTACGCGGGACGTTTTCGCAGGTCTTTTGCAATGGGTGCCGTCGTTGCTTTTTTTTGGTCGGCTCCTTATCGGCGGGGCAGTGGCTTCTGCGGTCATGGGTGCGTCCGTGGCGGAGGTGGACTGTAGCGGATTGTGCGGTTGTATGATTCCAATGCTTGCGGTAAAGGCAGTGATTTTCTGCGGGGGTGTTTTCTGCACGAGACGGTTCAGGGCACTGCAGGACTCTCGTCCACTTCAGTTTGTGAAGAAGAGTACGAAGTTTTACAGGTTGTCGAACCGACGTCTGTACGCGTTGAATGATAATGTAGATGTCTTGAAAGAGTTAGGGCATCTTCATGAGAAGATGCCTCTTTCAGTAGCAGTGATCTTTGCCGATCCACACCAAGCAACAATTGGGCACGACAGCTGACAGGACA
>CAJNDS010001701.1:0-10533 GCA_905221605.1 Symbiodinium natans
ATCTAAACTATCTAAACTATCTAACCTCTGTTTCTCCCAAAATCGAGGTTAGATAGTTTAGATAGTTTAGGGGCTCATCTAAACTATCTAAACTATCTACACTATCTAAACTATCTAAACTATCTAACCTCCTTTTCTCCCAAAATCGAGGTTAGATAGTTTAGATAGTTTAGGGGCTCGTCTAAACTATCTAAACTATCTAAACTATCTAACCTCCTTTTCTCCCAAAATCGAGGTTAGATAGTTTAGATAGTTTAGGGGCTAAACTATCTAAACTATCTAAACTATCTAAACTATCTAACATCCTTTTCTCCCAAAATCGAGGTTAGATAGTTTAGATGGTTTAGATAGTTTAGATAGTTTAGAAAGTTTCAAACCTCCTGGGGGCCTCCCCGGAAAGAGGTTAGATAGTTTAGATAGTTTAGATAGTTTAGATAGTTCAGGGGCTTCCTGAACTATCTAAACTATCTAACCTCTTTCCGGGGAGGCCCCCAGGAGGTTTGAAACTTTCTAAACTATCTAAACTATCTAAACTATCTAAACTATCTAAACTATCTAAACTATCTAAACTATCTAACCTCTGTTTCTCCCAAAATCGAGGTTGGATAGTTTAGATAGTTTAGGGGCTCGTCTAAACTATTTAAACTATCTAAACTATCTAAACTATCTAACCTCCTTTTCTCCCAAAATCGAGGTTAGATAGTTTAGATAGTTCAGGGGCTTCCTGAACTATCTAACTATCTAAACTATCTAAACTATCTAAACTATTTAAACTATTTAACCTCCTTCTCCAAGAAAGGAAAGTAATCACATAGTACCTAAAGGTCCCTCTTACATATATATATATGTACGTAGGACCTTTAGGGTCTATTTGGCACGCCTCTTTTGCCGCCGGGGAAATCCCTAGATTTGATTTTCAAGGATTTCATGAAATTTAAAACGCCCAAAAAATCCTTGAAATCCTTAAAAAAATCAAATCCCGGGATTTAATATTTTAAGGATTTCAAGGATTTTTTGGGCATTTTAAATTTTATGAAATCCTTGAAAAATCAAATCCCGGGATTTAATTTTTCAAGGATTTCAAGGATTTCATAAAATTTAAATACCGGAACTCCTGCAAAAGCAAACCGCCCCCCTCCCCACTCAGAGTACGGGGAAGACCACGCGGATTTTAAAATTTATGAAATCCTTGAAATCCTTGAAAAATTAAATCCCGGGATTTGATTTTTCAAGGATTTCATGAAATTTAAAATGCCCAAAAAATCCTTGAAATCCTTAAAAAAATCAAATCCCGGGATTTAATATTTTAAGGATTTCAAGGATTTTTTGGGCATTTTAAATTTTATGAAATCCTTGAAAAATTAAATCCCGGGATTTATTTTTCAAGGATTTCAAGGATTTCATAAAATTTTAAAAATCCTCCGCCTTTCCCCACTCAGAGTACGGGAAGACCACGCGGATTTTGAAATTTATGAAGTCCTTGAAACCCTTGAAAAATCAAATCCCGGGATTTAATTTTTCAAGGATTTCATAAAATTTAAAATGCCCAAAAAATCCTTGAAATCCTTAAAAAATCAAATCCTGGGATTTAATATTTTAAGGATTTCAAGGATTTTTTGGGCATTTAAATTTTATGAAATCCTTGAAAAATCAAATCCCGGGATTTGATTTTTCAAGGATTTCAAGGATTTCATAAATTTTAAAATCCGCGTGGTCTTCCCGTACTCTGAGTGGGGAGGGGGGGGGTTTGCTTTTGCAGGAGTTCCGGTATTTAAATTTTATGAAATCCTTGAAATCCTTGAAAAATTAAATCCCGGGATTTAATTTTTCAAGGATTTCATGAAATTTAAAATGCCCAAAAAATCCTTGAAATCCTTAAAAAATCAAATCCCGGGATTTAATATTTTAAGGATTTCAAGGGTTTTTTTGGCATTTTAAATTTTATGAAATCCTTGAAAAATCAAATCCCGGGATTTGATTTTTCAAGGATTTCAAGGATTTCATAAATTTTAAAATCCGCGTGGTCTTCCCGTACTCTGAGTGGGGAGGGGGGGGTTTGCTTTTGCAGGAGTTCCGGTATTTAAATTTTATGAAATCCTTGAAATCCTTGAAAAATTAAATCCCGGGATTTAATTTTTCAAGGATTTCATGAAATTTAAAATGCCCAAAAAATCCTTGAAATCCTTAAAATATTAAATCCCGGGATTTGATTTTTTTAAGGATTTCAAGGATTTTTTGGGCATTTTAAATTTCATGAAATCCTTGAAAAATCAAATCCCGGGATTTAATTTTTCAAGGATTTCAAGGATTTCATAAATTTTAAAATCCGCGTGGTCTTCCCGTACTCTGAGAGGGGAGGGGGGGGGTTTGCTTTTGCAGGAGTTCCGGTATTTAAATTTTATGAAGTCCTTGAAATCCTTGAAAAATCAAATCCCGGGATTTAATTTTTCAAGGATTTCATAAAATTTAAAATGCCCCAAAAATCCTTGAAATCCTTAAAAAATCAAATCCCGGGATTTAATATTTTAAGGATTTCAAGGCTTTTTTGGGCATTTTAAATTTTATGAAATCCTTGAAAAATTAAATCCCGGGATTTGATTTTTCAAGGATTTCAAGGATTTCATAAATTTTAAAATCCGCGTGGTCTTCCCGTACTCTGAGTGGGGAGGGGGGCGTTTGCTTTTGCAGGAGCTCCGGTATTTAAAGTTTATGAAATCCTTGAAATCCTTGAAAAACTAAATCCCGGGATTTAATTTTTCAAGGATTTCATGAAATTTAAAATGCCCAAAAAATCATTGAAATCCTTAAAGAACTAAATCCCGGGGTTCGGTTTAGGGTTTAGGGTTTAGGGTTTAGGGTTTAGGGTTTAGGGTTTAGGGTTTAGGGTTTAGGGTTTAGGGTTTAGGGTTTAGGGTTTAGGGTTTAGGGTTTAGGGTTTAGGGTAATATCCTTGAAACCCTTAACAAAAATCAAATACCGGATTTGATGGTGTAAGGAGTTCATAAAAAGTTAAGATGCCGAAAAAGAATTAAAACCCTTCAAAATCAAACCCCGGGATTTGTCTTTTCCAGGATTTCAGACATACCCGCTCATTGCCCATCCCACATCACCCCGCATCATCTCCCATCGTTTCTCTCATCCCCCATCATGCCCCATCATCCCCCAATCATCCCCCATCATCTCCCATCATCATTCCCCGTCATCTCTCATAATCCCTTTCACCCCCCCATCATCCACCATCATCCCCCATCAGGCCCCCATCATCGTCCCCGATCAGCCCCTATCATGCCCCATCATGTCTCTCATCCCGCGTCATCCCCCATCATTCCCCATCATCCCCCATCATCTCCCATCATCCCGCATCATCCCCCATCATCCCCCATCATCATTCCCCATCATCTCCCATAATCCCTTTCACCCCCCATCTTGAGGGGTTAGTGACTGCCCTAGAGGTTAGTCGTATGTCCCCCCGCTTCGTGTTGTTGTGATTTGGTAGGGGCCCAGAGGTTTGTATGAGTTGTTTTCTTCGTTCGTGTTGTAAGGGTTTTGTGAGGGCCCCGGAGGTTTGTCGCATGTCCGATTTCTTCGTGCTTGTAGGGTTTGGGGATTGTCTAGATAATTGTCAAAAATCATTCCTTCCGCGCTCGTACTATGAGGGGCTAGTGGCTGCCCTAGAGGTTTGTTGTATATTCCCCCGCTTCGTGTTCCTGAGATTTGGTAGGGGCCAGAGGCTTGTCATATGTCCCCTCCCTTCGTCCCTTCGTGTTGTGAGGGTTGCATTCGGCCTTGGAGGTTTGTCGTATGTCCCCTTTCTTGGCGTCTAGATGATTGTCATCATAAGTCATTTGCTTCCGTGGTCGTATTATGAGGGCTATTGACCGCCCTAGAGGTTTGTCGTATGCCTCCCTGCTTCGTGTTCCTGTGAGTTGGGAGGGGCCTAGAGGTTTATCTTTTGTCCCCTCCCTTCGTCCCTTCGTATTGTAAGGGTTTCGTGAGCGCTCTGGAGGTTTTTCATATGTCCCCTTTGTTCGTGCTTGTAGGGTTGAGGGAGTGTCTAGATGATTATCATATATCATTTGCTTCCGCAGTCGCTATGAGGGTATTGATTGCCCTAAAGATTTCTCGTGTGCCCCCCCCGCTTCGTATTCCTGTGATTTGGTAGGGGTCTAGAGGTTTGTCGTAATTCCTCTCCCTTCGTTCCTTCGTGGGATGTTTGCGTGTGTCCCCTTTCTTCGTGCTTGTAGGGTTTGGGGAGCCTAGACGACTGATATATATATATATAATTCGATTCCGCGCTCGTATTGTGAGGGGCTAGTGATCGCCCTAGAGGTTTGTCGTATGTCCCCCCCATTTCCTGTTCCTGAGATTTGGTAGGGGCCTAGAGCTTTGTCGTATGTCCCCTCCTTTCGCCCCTTCGTGTTGTAGGGGTTTTGTTGGGCCTTGAAGGCTTGTCGTGTGTCCCCTTTCTTCGTGCTTGGAGAGTTTGAGGAGCGTCGAGATGACTACCATACATCATTTGCTTCCGTGCTCGTACTATGTGGGGTTAGTGACTGCCCTAGAGGTTTGTCGTATGTCCCCTTCCTTCGTCCCTTCGCGTTGTATGGGTGGTAAGGGTTTTGTGAGGGCCCTGGAGGCTAGTCGTATATCCACTTTCTTCGAGCTTGTAGGGTTTGGGGGGGAGCGTCTAGAGTCTAGATGATCGTCATATATGATTTGCTTCCGTGCTCAAACTATGAGGGGCTAGTGACTGTCATAGAGGTTTGTCATTTGTCCCCCCCGTTTCCTTGGTCCTGTGATTTGGTAGGGGCTTAGAGGTTTGTCATACGTTCCCTCGCTTCGTCCTTTCGTGTTGCAAGGGTTTTGTGAGAGCCCGGCAAATTTGCCGTATGTCCCTTTTCTTCTTGCTTGTAGGGTTTGGGGAGCGTCTAGACGACTGACATATGTAATTTGATTCCGGGCTCGTATTGTGCGGGGCTAGTGACTGCCCTAGAGGTTTGTCGTATGCCCTCCGCTTGTTCCTGTGATGTAGTAGGGGCCTACAGGTTTGTCGTGTGTCCCCTTTCTTGGCATCTAGATGATTGTCATAAGACATTTGCTTCTGTGGTCGTATTGTGAGGGCTATTGACTGCCCTAGAGGTTTGTCGTATGCCCCCCTGCTTCGTGTTCCTGTGAGTTGGAAGGGCCTAGAGGTTTATCTTTTGTCCCCTCCCTTCGTCCCTTCGTGTTGTAAGGGTTTCGTGAGCGCTCTGGAGGTTTTTCGTATGTCCCCTTTGTTCGTGCTTGCAGGGTTTGGGGAGTGTCTAGATGATTATCATATATCATTTGCTTCCGCAGTCGCTATGAGGGTATTGATTGCCCTAAAGATTTCTCGTGTGCCCCCCCCGCTTCGTATTCCTATGATTTGGTAGGGGTCTAGAGGTTTGTCGTAATTCCTCTCCCTTCGTTCCTTCGTGGGATGTTTGCGTGTGTCCCCTTTCTTCGTGCTTGTAGGGTTTGGGGAGCCTAGACGACTGATATATATATATATATATAATTCGATTCCGCGCTCGTATTGTGAGGGGCTAGTGATCGCCCTAGAGGTTTGTCGTATGTCCCCCCGATTCCTGTTCCTGAGCTTTGGTAGGGGCCTAGAGCTTTGTCGTATGTCCCCTCCTTTCGCCCCTTCGTGTTGTAGGGGTTTGTTGGGCCTTGAAGGTTTGTCGTGTGTCCCCTTTCTTCGAGCTTGGAGAATTGAGGAGTGTCGAGATGATTACCATACATCATTTGCTTCCGTGCTCGTACTATGTGGGGTTAGTGACTGCCCTAGAGGTTTGTCGTATGTCCCCTTCCTTCGTCCCTTCGCGTTGTATGGGTGGTAAGGGTTTTGTGAGGGCCCTGGAGGCTAGTCGTATATCCACTTTCTTCGAGCTTGTAGGGTTTGGGGGGAGCGTCTAGAGTCTAGATGATCGTCATATATGATTTGCTTCCGTGCTCAAACTATGAGGGGCTAGTGGCTGTCCTAGAGGTTTGTCATTTGTCCCCCCCGTTTCCTTGGTCCTGTGATTTGGTAGGGGCTTAGAGGTTTGTCATACGTTCCCTCGCTTCGTCCTTTCGTGTTGCAAGGGTTTTGTGAGAGCCCTGCAAATTTGCCGTGTGTCCCCTTTCTTCTCACTTGTAGGGTTTGGGGAGCGTCTAGACGACTGACATATAATTTGATTCCGTGCTCGTATTGTGAGGGGCTAGTGATTGCCCTAGAGGTTTGTCGTATGTCCCCCCGATTCCTGTTCCTGAGATTTGGTAGGGGCTTAGAGCTTTGTCGTATGTCCCCTCCTTTCGCCCCTTCGTGTTGTAGGGGTTTTGTTGGGCCTTGAAGGTTTGTCGTGTGTCCCCTTTCTTCGTGCTTGGAGAGTTTGAGGAGCGTCGAGATGATTACCATACATCATTTGCTTCCGTGCTCGTACTATGTGGGGTTACTGACTGCCCTAGAGGTTTGTCGTATGTCCCCTTCCTTCGTCCCTTCGCGTTGTATGGGTGGTAAGGGTTTTGTGAGGGCCCTGGAGGCTAGTCGTATATCCACTTTCTTCGAGCTTGTAGGGTTTGGGGGAGCGTCTAGAGTCTAGATGATCGTCATATATGATTTGCTTCCGTGCTCAAACTATGAGGGGCTAGTGGCTGTCCTAGAGGTTTGTCATTTGTCCCCCCCGTTTCCTTGGTCCTGTGATTTGGTAGGGGCTTAGAGGTTTGTCATACGTTCCCTCGCTTCGTCCTTTCGTGTTGCAAGGGTTTTTGTGAGAGCCCTGCAAATTTGCCGTGTGTCCCCTTTCTTCTCACTTGTAGGGTTTGGGGAGCGTCTAGACGACTGACATATAACTTGAGTCCGTGCTCGTATTGTGAGGGGCTAGTGACTGCCCTAGGGGTTTGTCGTATGCCCCCCCCCCCGCTTCCTTGTTCCTGTGATGTAGTAGGGGCCTACAGGTTTGTCGTATGTCCCCTGCCTTCGTCCTTTCGTGTTGTAAGGCTGATAAAATTTTTCTGAGGGCCCTTGGAGATTTGTCGTATGTCCCCACGCTTCGTGTTCCTGAGATTTGGTAGGGGCCAGAGACTTGTCGAATGTCCCCTCCTTTCGTCCCTTCGTGTTGAAATTGCTTTGTTGGGGGAAGGTTTGTCGTATGTCACCTTTCTTTCTTCTTAGAGGGTTTGGGGATCTTCTAGAAAACTGTCATATATCATTTGCTTCCGTGCTCGTATTATGAGGGGCTGGTGTTTGTCATAGAGGTTTGTCGTATGTCCCGCCGCTTTCTGTTCCTGCGATGTGGTAGGGGCCTAAAGAGGTTTGTCGTGTGCCCCCTCCCTTCGTCCCTTTGAGTTGCAAGGGTTTTGTTGGACCTGGAAGATTTATCGTATGTCTCCTTTCTTCGTGCTTGTAGGGCGTGGGGAGCGTCTAGATGATTATCATATATGATTTGCTTCCGTGCTCGTATTATGAGGGGCTAGTGACTGCCCTAGAGGTTTGTTTTATGTCTCCCTGCTTCGTGTTCATGTCATTTGCTAGGGTCCTGGAGATTTGTCGTATGTCATTTTACCATATACGAAATTAGATACAATCCCTTCGTCCCTTCGTGTTGTAAGGGTTTCGTGAGGGTCCTAGAGGTTTGTCGTATGTGCCCTTCCTTCGTCCCTTCTTGTTGTAAGGGTTTTGTGAGGGCCCTGCAAATTTGCCGTATGTCCCTTTCTTCGTGCTTGTAGGATTTGGGCAGCGTCTAGATGATTGTCATTATCATTTGCTTCCGTGCTCGTACTATGAGGCGCTAGTAACTGCCCTAGACCTTCAGGGCCCTCACAAAACCCTTACAACACGAAGGGACGAAGGGAGACGACATACGACAAACCTCTATCATCTAGATGCTCCCCAAACCCTACAAGCAAGAAGAAAGGGGACATACGACAAACCTCCAGGGCCCTCACAGAACCCTTACAATAGGAAGGAATGAAGGGAGGCGACACACTACAAACCTTTAGGCCCCTACCAAATCACAGGATCACGAAGCGGGGGCGTCATCTGACAAACCTCCAGGCCAATCACTAGCCCCTCATAATACGAGCACGGAAGCACATGATATGTGATTATCATCTACACACTCCCCAGACCCTACAAGCACGAACAAAGGGGACATACGACAAACCTCCAGGACCCTCCCAAAACCCTTACAACACGAAGGGACGAAGGGAGGGGACACACGACAAACCTTTAGCCCCCTACCAAATCACAGGAACACGAAGCGGGGGGACATACGACAAACCTCTAGGGCAGGCACTAGCCCTCATAATACGAGCACGGAAACACATCATATATGATAATCATTTGATGCTCCCCCAAAACCTATAAGAACGAGAAAGGGGAAGCACACAAACCTCCAAAGCCCTTACAAAACCCTTACAACACGAAGGGACGAAGGGAGGGGACATACGACAAACCTCTGGACCCTACCAAGTCACAGGAAACACGAAGCGAGGGTGCTTGCCTAAGTCTGGCTGTTGGCCGGCTGGATCTACATTTACTGCTACTACTACTACTACTACTACTACTACTACTACTACTACTACTACTACTACTACTACTACTACTACTACTACTACTACTACTCTACTACTACTACTACTACTACTACTACTACTACTACTACTACTACTACTACTACTACTACTACTACTACTACTACTACTACTACTACTACTACTACTACTACTAACTACTACTACTACTACTACTACTACTACTACTACTACTACTACTACTACTACTACTACTACTCCTACTCCTACTACTCCTACTACTACTACTACTACCACTACTACTTTCAAGAAGTTTTGTAAATAGTAAACAAAGGGGCGTGCCAAATAGACCCTAAAGGTCCATGCCACATATATATATATAGGTACCCTGTATAATCCCCTAAAGGGCTTATAGAGGGGGGATATCGGGTACCTCATTCCCTCATTCCCTACTAACCAACAGTAGGCAGAAGCAACCTCCCAGTGTTTAGGGTTTAGGGTTTAGGGTTTAGGGTTTAGGGTTTAGGGTTTAGGGTTTAGGGTTTAGGGTTTAGGGGGTTCCGGGCTCGGGTTTTCGGTGTTTAGGGTTTAGGCTTTGGGGCTTAGGGTTTGGGGCTCAAAGCTCAAGATTAAAGGCAGAGGGACAAAACGTCCTGGTCAAGGGCAGAGGGGGCTTACCTCCGGAGTCGCGGTTGATACATGTGGTCAGTTCTCAAAGTTATGGTCCCTTTTGGGTGCCCTAACTACTGGGGTCCGCCTTGCAATGGTAGCCCCAAACGGGGCGTTCATGTAGAGAAGTGCATTGGCTTAGGGTCCTCAGAATACACTACATGCCACCATTTTGGGATCTAACTCCAGAACGTCATTGCGAAGCTTTGCCGGACGGACACCCATATAGATACACCCACGAATATTTGTGCACACCTCTAAACTCTAAACCTTAAACCCTAAACCCTAAACCCTAATACTAAACCCTAAACCCTAAACCCTAAACCCTAAACCCAGAGCGACCCAAGCCCCCCCTCGGTGTACGGACCCTTTGTGAACTCTTTCTTGTGCAAGTCTCGGCCCTTGGCCACGCCTTTTGCGGCACCCCGGGTCAGGATGGCCAATGTGCGCCTTCCTTCTTCAAGAAGACCCCCACTTGGCTGCACTCAGGAGGGTAGCTAAAAATTAAACTTTTAGCTGCCTTATTAAGAAACCCAATTAACCCAAAAAGGGTAAGGATCTGAAGTTAGAGTAAAGTACTACACAGCCCACATGCCTGCATCTGGCTTGCGCAAAGACCTGCACCCAAGGGGTGCGCCGGGTTTTGTCGCCTGTACCATACCCCAAATTGCAATCAGCATGAGGGGAGCGATACTGCTAGCCTAGCCGCTCGCCTGATGTGTGACATCAAGGCTTGCATGTTGTGCCGTCATATTTGGGGTATATTCGCTTAAAGTCGCCACGTTAAACGTGGTCCTCTTTATCCCCGCGCTGCACAGATCGCGTGCTCCGCGCGAGTACAACAAACTAATTCCAGCTTTGCTGGTCCTGCATGAGTTTGCAGCAGGTACTCCAGAAGCGGTTTCGAGGCTAGCAGCCAAGCTTTTCAAAGCGAACATGATGGCCGAGAAGAGCCCCAAGAGAAGCAGCGAGAAGATACAAGAGACCTTGCAGTTGAGGCTCCTTCAGGGTTTGGGGCTTAGGGTTTCGGGCTTCAGGCTTGTTACCACTGAAGTAGGCCCTAAACCCTAAACCCTAAACCCTAAACCCTAAACCCTAAACCACAGACTTTCAAAGCCAAGACTCTTCAAATGAAGGAAGTCGGCCCGGGAGCTGACTTGAAAAACTCCTACGGCGGTTCGTTCCCACCAGATCATGCCTCGCGCATCAAACTGGACCAAAGACGACAGCACCTTCTACCCTAAACCCTAACCCTAAACCCTAAACCCTAAACCCTAAACCATGAAAGACATCTCCCAGCTCAGGCGCAAACTAAGCCCTGAAACCCCGAAG
>CAJNDS010001702.1:0-15000 GCA_905221605.1 Symbiodinium natans
CCAAATAAGGTACCCCGAATATCGGAAAACCCCATGTATGATGGGGATGAACCAGTTATGCACCTCTGTCGAGAAAGCCCGAGTTGCGGACCTATGCATGACACATGTCATTGCAACACCAGCTGCCCGTCTCATTGCGCAGTCTTCCATAGGGATTAAGGTTTAGGGTTTTGGGTTTAGGGTTTAAGGTTTTGGGTTTAGGGTTCAGGGTTCCCCTTTACGACTCGTGGGCTGCCTTGTATAGTCGCCTTGAGGTGTTGCAAGCCTGAAAAACCCTCACACGTGCAGCCTCCTTCTTCCAGTGTTCGAAGTCTCCCTGTTTCATACACCCCTAAATACTACAATCCTTATTTTAGGAACCCCTCCCTCCCAAAAAATGGTACCCCTTCAAGTGGGAAGCCCTAAACCCTCAATCCTGAGCCCTAAACCCTAAACCCTAAACCCCAAACCCTGAACCCTAAACTGCCCTAAACCCTAAGGCCTAAACCCTAAACCCTAGTAAACACTCGGACCGGCCTCACCGGCCCGCATTGCACCAGTGTGCTCGCCACACCGGGTGCCTTTCATGGAAGACTCATAAGGGTATACCGTTTAGGGCTCAGAGTTGTAGCTATGAGGGCGTTGGGAATCAACATGTTTCCGAGTTGAGGTTATGAGGGTGTCAGGGTTAAGTAGGGTCCAAGGGTTTAGGGCTCAGGGTTCCGAATGCTTCCGAGTTGAGGTGCTAGAGTGTCAAGGTGTAGTCTGCAGAATTTAGGGTTAAGTGCTGTGCTCCCGAAATCGGATCTGCTTACCCCAAGATCTGAACATGTCGGGGTTGATCAAAGTTTGGGTTAAGGGCTTAAGGTTTCGGGTTCAGGGTGCAGGGTTTGGGGTGTAGAGGTCAGGGTTTAGGGTCTAGGAAGGCATCTGATTTAGATCCAGCCCCATGCAAGCCCTAAACCCGTCCCAATAAGACCTTGAATGGCGAGCTCAATTACAAATAACCGGCTTGGGCTTAGCGTTTGGGTTACAAACCCTAAACCCTTCAGCCGAGCTCGAGAACTTTGGGGTTAGGGTTGAAGGGCCCTTTGTCAACGGTTTAGGGCTTGAGGATTTCAGGGAATCTAGGGTCACACCTAAACCCTAAACCCTAAACCCTAAACCCGTAAACCCAGGGTTTCGGGCATCCTAAAGTCCTAAACCCCAAAATTGCCTCCGCGCCGGAGGCGTACACTGTGAGCTCAAAGCGCTCGCCCGTCAAATTCCTGTTTTCGGGGTTCAGGATTCTTGTAGGGTTTAGGGCTTTGAGTATGGGGTTTGGGGTTTGGGCTTTAGGGTAACCCCGGTACAGCACTCCTGGAGATTCGGCCCCTTTTTTCTGGGTACACTAAATACAAGGCTGCGCGTGAGAAAAGAAACCCAAAATAGGAACAAGACTTCAAGGGGGTGGCCATGTGCAAGAAAGCTCCAATCGTGTATGGCTTAGGGGTTAGCACAACTCAGCGACTTGGGTCTAGGCTCTGTCTAGCCGTGGTATCGCTGCCAAGACTGGATATTTGTATGGGCCTGAACCCGACAACTTCGCTTCAGGGCATCTTGCCAAGGCCACGGTGCTCATACGCTACACACTTCTGGGGTCACGAAGGAGTTAGGGAAGCTACTAACACAAAGGGGCCACTATAGTATATGTATACATATACAGATACGTTTTCATGCATACACATACATACATACATACATACATACATACATGCATACATTCATACATTCATACATTCATACATTCATACATTCATGCATTCATGCATTCATACCTTCATACATACATACATGTATGTATGTATTTATGTGTGTGTACATATCGTAGTTTTGACTAGCGAGTATATCTGCATACATAGGGCACATGACTAAATAAAGAACACTGTATGTGTATCGTTGATTATTGAATGCTTAAGAAGGGACTTCGAATTAGCCAGCGGCAACCCGCGAGTTGGTTCAGGGTTTTTGTCAAGAAGGCGACAGGGCTGGCTGGGCTACGGGCTCTTGAAAGCCTAGGGCCTGCGAGGACTGGGATCTGTATAGGGCCACCTTGATACATTGAGCCCAAAAACCCCAAGCCCTGCACTCTCAACTCTAAAGCCTGCAGCCTGAACTTCGTTTTGCTTTGGGCTGTTGTTCCTTCGGCTCTCTTGACACGAGGTGGCTAAGACTCAGACGTTGTCGGATACAGGGGTTCAGTTCAGGTTTCAGAATACCCGAAACCCTAGACCTTAATCCCTGAGCCCGCAAACATGAAATCCCAAAGTTCACGCACTCAAGACACAGGCCTCAAGCTCAAGACCACCGCAGTGTCATGCACCTTTCCCGTCGACTGCGTGGTTTCAGGGTTCAGGGTTCAGGGTTCAGGGTTTAGGGTTTAGGGTTTAGGGTTTAGGGCTTAGGGTGCCTGTACCTGAAGACTCCTTCTTGTGGCGAGTTACACTGAGACCTGGTAGTTGGGTTTCAAACTTTTTCGTATTCTCTTCTAGAAGGGAGTTCCGATACTTTGGGGACTTAAGGTGGGCTTTAAGGTTGGCCCTCTCGGGAGCTATCGAGGGCTGCTGACTATTGAGGCGCCAAAACTCGCAGCTAAAGATTATAGGGTCCCCCAAGCCACCTTGGGCTAGAAACGAAAAGTCGTCTAAAAATAGGGGCACGTGCAGTCCTTGTGACCACTCATCATTCGCCAGTGCAGTTTTGATGTTGATGAACGGCTTTCTGTATGCATTTCCTAGGTTCGAGTTCTATCAGGGCAACGGGTAGGGAAAAGAAGGTGCCCGATGACGCGAATTGTCTTTGCGTAGGGGGTGATGTCCATGGGCTCCATGGTGTTCACCTCCAAAGGCGGCGTGCGCCGATGCTCTTCGTATACATTTGTCCATGTTTGTCTGATTGTGATGGGATGTATTTTCCTATTGCATATGTGCGAAATACATTTATGAGATCATTAGGAAGCTACAGACTGGAAATCTCAAATTATTTATTTTTGTGTTTTGTTTGCGTTTTTTTTGCATCTCAGTTTTGCGTCTTTTTTGCGTCTCGTATTTAGGGTTGCGTTTGTTTTGTGTTTTTGTTGCGTTTGTTTTGGCGTTTGTTTTGCGTTTGCTTTGCGTTTGCTTTGCGTTTGTTTTGCGTTTCTTGTGCGTCTTGGGAGGAGGCGGGTAAGCAGAAATGCTAAAACACGCGAAACACAGCGTGTTTTGCGTTTTTTGTTGCGTTTTGTTTGCGTTTGTTTTGCGTTTGCTTTGCGTTTGTTTTGCGTTTTGTTTGCGTCTCAGGCTAAGGCGGCGAGGAAGGCACCCCCCAAGACGCAAAAAAAAACACAAACAATCTGCAACCCGAGGCTGCCCCAGAATCCGAGACACAAAACCGGGACGCAAAAAAAACGCAAAAACAATGCAAAAACAATTCATTGGGGACCCCTGCCCTGTGGCTCTAATGATCTCATAAAAATACATATTCCATGTTGGTCACTGCTCTGTGGGGCCATGTGCTGCAGTTTACGCTGCAACGGGCATCAAAGTCGTATGTGTTTTTTCTGGCTTGTACTTCTGGTGGTCATGCCACGTTCGGCTGCTGCCGTGGAAACTTCCAACAATGCTACAGCTTTGTGGAGACAACCTTCTGTCTGCAAGTTTGGGTGCGAAGAGGCTATGTTGGCGATGGCTGTGCAGTGCTTTGGTGCATGGCGACAACGCTGTCCGAACAATTTCTTCCAAGACTACAGGCTCTCCCAAGGGCAGCTGAGGGGGGTACACCGTGAAGCGGGGAGAGCACTCAAACGCATGTGTCAAGTTTCTGCCTGGGCTTATTGTAAGCAACAATGGAGCCGACATTGCCCTTACTGCAAAATGACATGGGTACGCTGTGGCTGCTGCATACACTTGGCACCCCGAGACTGGCATTCTTCGTGCAATGTCACTGTGGATGGGAGTGCAACCTTCCCGCAATACGCTGAACATCATGGCCTCAAGATTTGGCAGGTCATTCGCGTGATCGAAACCATCAAGGGATACATCTACAAAGATTTCTTGTCTTCTTCTCCGACCCACTATGACAAGAAGTTGTGTGCGTTCTGGTCCATGCTCGAGGCTAAGTTCGGTGTTGCACACACCACTTCCACAGGCGTATTGTACATGCTTGCAGCCCCGTGGTGTTGTCACAGCTACATCGGACAAACCAACGGAAACGGTTGGACACGTTTGCAATCGCACAGGTACGCCTGCTTGTCCGGAAAGCAATCGGGCAAAGTATATGACAAATTACGGCAGATGCACTTCAGCTCCTTTGTATTTGTCCCTCTTTGTGATCTTTCTACATGTGCAGCAACAGTTGCGGACAGGTTGTTTGTGGAAGCTCAAGCGATTGCAATTTGGAGGCCCACCTTGAATGTTCAAGGAACTCCTGCCAGCAACAAGTACAGCAACGAATATGTCTCCTTGGTATTTCCCCGCCGCGTTCAGGACAGACCTCTGATGCATGCACGTGGAATTGTTCAACAAGATCCAGCCGCTTTGTTTCCGCCTTCAGCAATCCTTGGCCCAGGGAGCGACGGAGCGACCTGGAGCTCACGGCTGGCGTCAACGACTATCTGTAGCAGTGTCAGTTTCCAGACGGCCAATTCGTCAACGTGGCGTCGTCAATCTTGGCCTTCTACAATCTATTCAGTCGTGGCATCCTTCGTACCAAATGCGGATCACTCTCACAGCCATGCGATGCCTGGGCATTCACCATCGCGCTATCTTTTTGCAAAACATGAGCCGTGCTCTCGGAGCTTTTTCCTTCCGGCGAATTGCCATTAGCAGTCACCTGGGGTTCTCTGCTAGTGTGCGCAAATGCTTTCAACAACAGCTCCAATGCACGCTATCTGCAGCCTACAAGTTTTCTATGACGATCACTGTTGTGAAGTTGTGTATTCGACCAATTTCGTGCCCGTCTTTGCTTGACCTTGTTGACAACTCGAGGCGGATTCTGGAGTGCCCGTCTGAGCCCACTGTATGTCCCTGTGCTCAAGCCTGGTGCCATGATTGGCGTTTGCTGGATGGTCATGTTTGTGATTCCCTCCAAGGGGTGAGAGGCCATATCCCGTGGGACTGGCCTGATACATGGACGGCTAGGTCACGATTCAAGCCTGATGTGCAGCAGGTCTGTGAAGATTTGCAGTCGCAGTTCAACATTGCTTGCAGGGACACGTGCCCGAGTTTGTCTGCCTTTGCCGGGTTGTACGACAGTCCTTCAATCCAGCACACTGTCGAGCGTTCGCTGCTTCGTTTCTCTACCTCTCCTAGTATTCTTCAAGGTCGTCAAGCTGCTGCCGTTTTGTCAGACTTCGCCTGCATTCCTGTCGACCGGGCCAAGGGTGAGCTGGCTGTATTATGTCCGCAGAAATATTGGAGAATGGGACAGAGTTTCCTCAAATCCTGCAACGCCGTTCCCGTCTCCCTCGGTGAGGTGATCCACTTCAATCAGAATTTCTTCGTGTGGCCGAACAAGCTTGAAGTCCTTCCTTTTTGTCACTTGAGACGTGGCCGTGAACATCGCTTCGGGCAACTGACCCTCCACGTGAAGGCCAAGTCACTTTTTCCATTGTGTGCAACCTGGACTTCTTTGAAGCTGCGCCCACTTGTGTCTTACCGCCGGCACCACTGGCGACATCTTCTAAGCAACACATGTCGCGCCCTAAACTTCATCCAGCAATCTGTTGCCCCTGGGTTTGTTACCCTGTGCGCCGCCAGCTTCTGCGGCAAAATCAGGAAATTCAATGACGACACAGCCGCCACTTTTGGTACCTGTGATGTTACTGCGAGCTTGCATATTGATGACATTGAGGACTTCTTCACCAAAGCTCCCCGTGACAAGGTGTTGGATGCTGTTCACTGGGCATGCTCTCGCCTCCGTCAGCAATCAGGGCATGAATGTGTTTGCATTCCAAGGACAGCGAAAGTCTTCAGACGCAATATCTGGATTTTTGCAGACAAGCCTGGACCATGTGGCTGGCGCTCCTTCAAGCCTAAACGTGAACTTCATGCAATGACAACTTCCGTTCCCCCTGACCCACGACATTTTTACTGCTTGGCGTTACGGGATATTCCTGGTATTCTGGCGCACGACTGGAAATTTGCATGGTTTCTGGTTGGGGGCATCCTATACAAACAGCCCACAGGGTTTGCACAAGGTAGTCCTGCTTCTAGTGGAGCTGCCAACCTCTTTGCGGCTGTTTGTGAGGAGCGGTGGTTGCGGCAAAAACCCGTGGTCCTTCAACAGCACATCTCTCTACATTTGTGTGCGGCTCGTTGGATGGATGATCGTCTCTTGGTTTGGCGACCTGGTTTCAATTTGTGTCTGTTACATGAACTTCGGGACCCCGCCTTTTACGCGCAAGAATGCCGACTCAAGCCTACGCACGATAACAAGTTCATCGGCCTTCGTGTTTTCTTCAGTCGCGGGTCTTTATGCACGATACCGTGGTCCAGTCATTGTGATCACTGCTTCCTTCAGCGCCTACCTCGCGCAGGCCGCCTCATGTCTACTCTTTCATTTGGGAGCGATTCCGCTGTGCGAGGTCATCTGCTTGGACATCTGGTACGTGTATTGGATTTCAGTATCGGCACCCGTGCTTCGCTTCAAGCTGCTGTACTTTTCTTGCTCGTTGAGTTGGAGCATGCTGGTCATTCGCGGCGAAGACTCCTCAAGCTTCTATGGCGCGTCCATGCAAAAATGCCTTTTCTTGATATTCCCTTGCTTATGCAGGACAAGTCTCTGAGCGTGCAATGTGCTGCGTGGCACATACTGGCTTTGTGTTCATGCCCGTGAGTGTTTGTGGTGGAATTTGGCCTTACTCCGCTTTGTGGCCTCTGCATGTTGGAGCCCTTATTCCGAGATTAAAACCCTACTGGACCATCGTTTTGCTCTTGAAGCCTTGCTTTTCCTCAGCATTTTGTTCCAAGCACTGGTGCCAGCCCTCCTTGACTCGTAGCGTGCATCATGTCGAACCCACTCCTTGCGGCTCTTGTTCAGGCTGCTGTGTCTGGCCCAGCCAGTGGCGCAGGCAAGGGAACCGGTCGCGGGGTTTGCTTCTCTTTTCGCAATACCGGTATGTGTCAGCATGGTGACAACTGCCGGTACGAGCATGCGCAGCATGTGGGTAACCAACGCCGTGATTCGGGCTTTACCTTGACTGGCCCTGACGCTTCCAAGAAGTCGGCCTCGCAGGCTCTGCAGGTGCAACCCAACCTCCATGACTTCTTCGGTTTCAGCAAGGGTGCCGCACCGTGTGACAACGGTGAGCAGTACGGGAAAATCACTGTCGTTGATCGTGACCACATCATCTCCCAACTCGTGGCGGTTGAGGATGGTCAACTCACACATCGTGTCATGGCAGTCCCTGCGGCAGTGCATTCTGAAGTACACGATCTGCTGGAGTTCTTCGGGACAGGTGTCTCCATCGGCGGACGTGCTGTGACTACTCAAGATATGCAACAACAGCTGAAGGCTTTTGCAGATCACTTGCGTACCTCTGGATGGCGGCCTCGTGTCGCTGCCCCGTCCACGTCCTTGCAGTCCGATTTGGCAAGCAATATCTCAGAGCTCACTGCGTTGCTCAAGAATGGCCTCAATACTCCTACGTACGTAGGACCTTTAGGGTCTATTTGGCACGCCTCTTTTGCCGCCGGGAAATCCCTAGATTTGATTTTTCAAGGATTTCATAAAATTTAAAATGCCCAAGAATCCTTGAAATCCTTAAAACATCAAATCCCGGGATTTAATATTTTAAAAGGATTTGTTGGGCATTTTCAATTTCATGAAATCCTTGAAAAATCAAATCCCAAGATTTAATTTTTCAAGGATTTCAAGGATTTTTTGGGCATTTTAAATTTTATGAAATCCTTGAAAAATCAAATCTCGGGATTTAATTTTTCAAGGATTTCAAGGATTTCATAAATTTTAAAATCCGCGTGGTCTTCCCGTACTCTGGGTGGGGAGGGGAGGTTTTGCTTTTGCAGGAGTTCCGGTATTTAAATTTTATGAAATTCTTGAAATCCTTGAAAAATTAAATCCCGGGATTTGATTTTTCAAGGATTTCATAAAATTTAAAATGCCCAAAAAATCATTGAAATCCTTAAAATATTAAATCCCGGGAATTAGTATTTTAAGGATTTCAAGGATTTTTTGGGCATTTTAAATTTTATGAAATCCTTGAAAAATCAAATCCCGGGATCTAATTTTTCAAGGATTTCAAGGATTTTTTGGGCATTTTAAATTTTATGAAATCCTTGAAAAATCAAATCCCGGGATTTAATTTTTTCAAGGATTTCAAGGATTTTTTGGGCATTTTAAATTTTATGAAATCCTTGAAAAATCAAATCCCGGGATTTAATTTTTCAAGGATTTCAAGGAATTCATAAATTTTAAAATCCGCGTGGTCTTCCCGTACTCTGGGTGGGGAGGGGAGGTTTTGCTTTTGCAGGAGTTCCGGTATTTAAATTTTATGAAATCCTTGAAATCCTTGAAAAATTAAATCCCGGGATTTGATTTTTCAAGGATTTCATGAAATTTAACATGCCCAAAAAATCATTGAAATCCTTAAAACAGTAAATCCCGGGATTTGATTTTTTAAGGATTTCAAGGATTTTTTGGGCATTTTAAATTTTATGAAATCCTTGAAAACTCAAATCCCGGGATTTAATTTTTCAAGGATTTCAAGGATTTTTTGGGCATTTTAAATTTTATGAAATCCTTGAAAAATCAAATCCCGGGATTTAGTTTTTCAAGGATTTCAAGGATTTCATAAATTTTAAAATCCGCGTGGTCTTCCCGTACTCTGGGTGGGGAGGGGAGGTTTTGCTTTTGCAGGAGTTCCGGTATTTAAATTTTATGAAATCCTTGAAATCCTTGAAAAATTAAATCCCGGGATTTGATTTTTCAAGGATTTCATGAAATTTAAAACGCACAAAAATCCTTGAAACCCTTAAAATATTAAATCCCGGGATTTAATTATTCAAGGATTTCAAGGATTTTTTGGGCATTTTAAATTTTATGAAATCCTTGAAAAATCAAACCCCGGGATTTAATTTTTCAAGGATTTCATAAATTTTAAAATCCGCGTGGTCTTCCCGTACTCTGGGTGGGGAGGGGAGGTTTTGCTTTTGCAGGGGTTCCGGTATTTAAGTTTTATGAAATCCTTGAAATCCTTGAAAAATTAAATCTTGGGATTTGATTTTTCAAGGATTTCATGAAATTTAAAATGCCCAACAAATCCTTGAAATCCTTAAAATACTAAATCCCGGGATTTGATGTTTTAAGGATTTCAAGGATTTGTTGGGCATTTTAAATTTCATGAAATCCTTGAAAAATCAAATCCCGGGATTTGATTTTTCAAGGATTTCAAGGATTTTTTGGGCCTTTTAAATTTTATGAAATCCTTGAAAAATCAAATCCCGGGATTTAATTTTTCAAGGATTTCAAGGATTTCATAAATTTTAAAATCCGCGTGGTCTTCCCGTACTCTGGGTGGGGAGGGGAGGTTTGCTTTTGCAGGAGTTCCGGTATTTAAATTTTATGAAATCCTTGAAATCCTTGAAAAATTAAATCCCGGGATTTGATTTTTCAAGGATTTCATGAAATTTAACATGCCCAAAAAATCATTGAAATCCTTAAAACAGTAAATCCCGGGGTTCGGTTTAGGGTTTAGGGTTTAGGGTTTAGGGTTTAGGGTTTAGGGTTTAGGGTAATATCCTTGAAACCCTTAGCAAAAATCAAATCCCAGATTTGATTGTGTAAGGGGTTCATAAAAAGTTAAGATGCCGAAAAAGATTAAAACCCTTTAAAATCAAAACCCTGGATTTGTCTTTTCCAGGATTTCAGACATACCCGCTCATTGCCCATCCCACATCACCCCGCATCATCTCCCATCATCTCCCATCATTTCTCTCATCCCCTATCATGCCCCATCATCCCCCAATCATCCCCATCATCCCCCATCATCCCGCATCATCCGCCATCAACCCCCCCCATCATCATTCCCCATCATCTCTCATAATCCCTTTCACCCCCCCATCATCCCCCATCATCCCTCATCATCGTCCCCGATCGGCCCCTATCATGCCCCATCATGTCTCTCATCCCGCGTCATCCCCCATCATCCCCCATCATCTCCCATCATCCCGCATCATCCCCCATCACCCCCCATCATCATTCCCCATCATCTCCCATAATCCCTTTCACCCCCCATCTTGAGGGGTTAGTGACTGCCCTAGAGGTTAGTCGTATGTCCCCCCTGCTTCGTGTTGTTGTGATTTGGTAGGGGCCCAGAGGTTTGTATGAGTTTTTTTCTTCGTTCGTGTTGTAAGGGTTTTGTGAGGGCCCCGGAGGTTTGTCGCATGTCCCCTTTCTTCGTGCTTGTAGGGTTTGGGGAGTGTCTAGATAATTGTCACAAACAATTCCTTCCACGCTCGTACTATGAGGGGCTAGTGGCTGCCCTAGAGGTTTGTCGTATATTCCCCCGCTTCGTGTTCCTGAGATTTGGTAGGGGCCAGAGGCTTGTCATATGTCCCCTCCCTTCGTCCCTTCGTGTTGTGAGGGTTGCATTCGGCCTTGGAGGTTTGTCGTATGTCCCCTTTCTTGGCGTCTAGATGATTGTCATCATAAGTCATTTGCTTCTGTGGTCGTATTCTGAGGGCTATTGACCGCCCTCATAATGCCCTAGAGGTTTGTCGTATGCCCCCCTGCTTCGTGTTCCTGTAAGTTGGGAGGGGCCTAAAGGTTCATCTTTTGTCCCCTCCCTTCGTCCCTTCGTATTGTAAGGGTTTCGTAGGGTTTGGGGGGAGCGTCTAGAGTCTAGATGATCGTCATATATGATTTGCTTCCGTGCTCAAACTATGAGGGGCTAGTGACTGTCCTAGAGGTTTGTCGTGTGTCCCCCCCCGTTTCCTTGGTCTTGTGATTTGTTAGGGGCTTAGGGGTTTGTCATACGTTCCCTCCCTTCGTCCTTTCGTGTTGCAAGGGTTTTGTGGGAGCCCTGCAGATTTGCCGTATGTCCCTTCTCTTCTTGCTTGTAAGGTTCGGGCAGCGTCTAGGTTGCAAGGGTTTTGTGAGAGCCCTGCAGATTTGCCGTATGTCCCTTCTCTTCTTGCTTGTAAGGTTCGGGCAGCGTCTAGACGACTGACATATGCAATTTGATTACGGGCTCGTATTGTGCGGGGCTAGTGACTGCCCTAGAGGTTTGTCGTATGCCCTCCGCTTCCTTGTTCCTGTGATGTAGTAGGGGCCTACAGGTTTGTGGTGTGTCCCCTTTCTTGGCATCTAGATGATTGTCATAAGTCATTTGCTTCTGTGGTCGTATTATGAGGGCTACTGACTGCCCTAAAGGTTTGTCGTACGCCCCCCTGCTTCGTGTTCCTGTGAGTTGGGAGGGGCCTAGAGGTTTATCTTTTGTCCCCTCCCTTCGTCCCTTCGTGTTGTAAGGGTTTCGTGAGCGCTCTGGAGGTTTTTCGTATGTCCCCTTTGTTCGTGCTTGCAGGGTTTGGGGAGTGTCTAGATGATTATCATATATCATTTGCTTCCGCAGTCGCTATGAGGGTATTGATTGCCCTAAAGATTTCTCGTGTGTCCCCCCGCTTCGTATTCCTGTGATTTTGTAGGGGTCTAGAGGTTTGTCGTATTTCCTCTCCCTTCGTTCCTTCGTGGGATGTTTGCGTGTGTCCCCTTTCTTCGTGCTTGTAGGGTTTGGGGAGCCTAGACGACTGATATACATATATATATGTATATATGTATAATTCGATTCCGTGCTCGTATTGTGAGGGGCTAGTGATTGCCCTAGAGGTTTGTCGTATGTCCCCCCGATTCCTGTTCCTGAGATTTGGTAGGGCCTAGGGCCTGGAAGGTTTGCCGTATGTCCCCTCCTTTCGCCCCTTCGTGTTGTAGGGGTTTTGTTGGGCCTTGAAGGTTTGTCGTGTGTCCCCTTTCTTCGTGCTTGGAGAGTTTGAGGAGCGTCGAGATGATTACCATACATCATTTGCTTCCGTGCTCGTACTATGTGCGGTTAGTGACTGCCCTAGAGGTTTGTCGTATGTCCCCTTCCTTCGTCCCTTCGCGTTGTATGGGTGGTAAGGGTTTTGTGAGGGCCCTGGAGGCTAGTCGTATATCCACTTTCTTCGAGCTTGTAGGGTTTGGGGGGAGCGTCTAGAGTCTAGATGATCGTCATATATGATTTGCTTCCGTGCTCAAACTATGAGGGGCTAGTGGCTGTCCTAGAGGTTTGTCATTTGTCCCCCCCGTTTCCTTGGTCCTGTGATTTGGTAGGGGCTTAGAGGTTTGTCATACGTTCCCTCGCTTCGTCCTTTCGTGTTGCAAGGGTTTTGTGAGAGCCCTGCAAATTTGCCGTGTGTCCCCTTTCTTCTCACTTGTAGGGTTTGGGGAGCGTCTAGACGACTGACATATAACTTGAGTCCGTGCTCGTATTGTGAGGGGCTAGTGACTGCCCTAGGGGTTTGTCGTATGCCCCCCCCCCCGCTTCCTTGTTCCTGTGATGTAGTAGGGGCCTACAGGTTTGTCGTATGTCCCCTGCCTTCGTCCCTTCGTGTTGTAAGGCTGATAAAAATTTTCTGAGGGCTCTGGAGATTTGTCGTATGTCCCCCCGCTTCGTGTTCCTGACGTTTGGTAGGGGCCAGAGATTTGTCGAATGTCCCCTCTTTTCGTCCCTTCGTGTTGAAATTGCTTTGTTTGGGGAAGGTTTGTCGTATGTCACCTTTCTTTCTTCTTAGAGGGTTTGGGGATCTTCTAGAAAACTGTCATATATCATTTGCTTCCGTGCTCGTATTATGAGGGGCTGGTGTTTGTCATAGAGGTTTGTCGTATGTCCCCCCGCTTTCTGTTCCTGCGATGTGGTAAGGGCCTAAAGAGGTTTGTCGTGTGCCCCCTCCCTTCGTCCGTTTGAGTTGCAAGGGTTTTGTTGGACCTGGAAGATTTATCGTATGTCTCCTTTCTTCGTGCTTGTAGGGCGTGGGGAGCATCAAGATGATTATCATATAAGAATTGCTTCCGTGCTCGTATTATGAGGGGCTAGGGACTGCCCTAGAGGTTTGTCTTATGTCTCCCTGCTTCGTGTTCATGTGATTTGCTAGGGTCCGGGAGATTTGTCGTATGTCATTTTACCATATACGAAATTAGATACAATCCCTTCGTCCCTTCGTGTTGTAAGGGTTTCGTGAGGGTCCTAGAGGTTTGTCGTATGTGCCCTTCCTTCGTCCCTTCTTGTTGTAAGGGTTTTGTGAGGGCCCTGCAAATTTGCCGCATGTCCCCTTTCTTCGTGCTTGTGGGATTTGGGCAGCGTCTAGATGATTGTCATTATCATTTGCTTCCGTGCTCGTACTATGAGGGGCTAGTAACTGCCCTAGACCTTCAGGGCCCTCACAAAACCCTTACAACACGAAGGGACGAAGGGAGACGACATACGACAAACCTCTATCATCTAGATGCTCCCCAAACCCTACAAGCAAGAAGAAAGGGGACATACGACAAACCTCCAGGGCCCTCACAGAACCCTTACAATAGGAAGGAATGAAGGGAGGCGACACGCTACAAACCTCTAGGCCCCTACCAAATCACAGGATCACGAAGCGGGGGCGTCATCTGACAAACCTCCAGGCCAATCACTAGCCCCTCATAATACGAGCACGGAAGCACATGATATGTGATTATCATCTACACACTCCCCAGACCCTACAAGCATGAACAAAGGGGACATACGACAAACCTCCAGGACCCTCCCAAAACCCTTACAACACGAAGGGACGAAGGGAGGGGACACACGACAAACCTTTAGCCCCCTACCAAATCACAGGAACACGAAGCGGGGGGACATACGACAAACCTCTAGGGCAGGCACTAGCCCTCATAATACGAGCACGGAAACACATCATATGATAATCATTTTGATGCTCCCCCAAAAACCTATATGAACGAGAAAGGGGAAGCACACAAACCTCCAAAGCCCTTACAAAACCCTTACAACACGAAGGGACGAAGGGAGGGGATATACGACAAACCTCTGGTAAATAGTAAACAAAGCGGCGTGCCAAATAGACCCTAAAGGTCCATGCCACATACTCCTACCTCTTCGTCGGCTAAGCGTGTGCATGAGGCAAGCCCTGGTGATATCATCGCTGCAATGGGGAATCTGTCTCCGGAGAATCGTGCCGCTGTCTTAGTCGCGCTGGGTGGTGGAAGTTCCGTCCCGCCTGGACCTTCACCTCCAAGGAAGGCTGCAGTGTTCGGGGGAGGGGCAATGGAGGCCCGTCCTCATGTGCCACCGCTCCCTACTGTGGATGTCTCTGCTCCGCTCTTCCCCGATGCTGACATGGAGGCTGATGCCCCCGCAAACGCTGACCTTGCCCGGGTTGAAAACGAGCTCTTGGCGCTTGTGCGGAGTTCAAGCTCTGGCCTGCCATCGGTCCGGGATAAGGCTGCCTTCGATGAGAGTGCCCCGCTAAACGTGGCTGCTCTTGACGGGATGATTGGACCGTGCCAGCTTGATGCTGATGCTTCCTCGCTTCCTGATTTGGCCACCCTAGTAGGCTCTCAAACGGATGAGCTGATTGCAACATGCTGCGAGATCATACCCAAAGTGGTGCGCCAGCTCAATCTGGTGTTCAAGCCGCAAAGGCGTCTGGAACTTCTGTTGCGCACATTTGGATGGGTTTTTGTCGCACGGGCGCGTGAACCGGTCGGGGTGGTGTCCTTGAGTATTTGTATTGCACGCAAAGCGGCTGGTCTAGCACACACCCCTTAGATTCCGGCACGTGCAGTCCTTGTGACCACTCATCATTCGCCAGTGCAGTTTTGATGTTGATGAACGGCTTTCTGTATGCATTTCCTAGGTTCGAGTTCTATCAGGGCAACGGGTAGGGAAAAGAAGGTGCCCGATGACGCGAATTGTCTGTGCACTTGTTTTTCTATGTTCTTCATTTGTACACATATATA
>CAJNDS010001702.1:17500-57500 GCA_905221605.1 Symbiodinium natans
TCCTCCGTGATTCTCAAACCCTTTCTTCGACCTGGTCCGGAATTCCTAGGGTTTAGGATTTAGGGTTTAGGGTTTAGGGTTTAGGATAAAGTCCACATCCTGCTAGGCATTGTAGACCATGAAAAACAGTCTGCTCCAACCTGTCGAAAACCTGACTTGCAAACCAGAATCCTGCGAACATCTTGCCCGCAACCCTTAAGCCCCTCGGCCTTTCCCGTCTGTTTTTTACTGCGCGCTGGCCGGGAGAGTTTTATACGACTCAAAAAAGCCTGCGGGCAGCCAGACGAAATAGATCCCGACGACCAGGCTATCGCAAGCAAGCGTGGCGACAAATTTTAGTGCACTCCGTGGCCGAAGGAGGCTTCGCCTGTTCATGCTTGAAAGCTGCAGGAGCTTGCGACCCGTAAATCGGAGTCTTGGATGCCGGATTGGCAGTTGTTCTGTGCGACGTTTTGAGAGAAGGGTTCATGCGGGGGCCGTGAGCGTCAGAACCGAATCCTCTAGCATGACTTCTTGCGCTGTCTGCTTTATGTTTTTGGTTTAGGGTTTAGGGTTCAGGGTTCAGGGTTTAGGGACCCAATATGACGGTAGAGCCTCACGATCCCTTCCCTCAGCCTGCTTGTGAACCGTGCAATCATCGATCAATGACTGGAACTACTGTCGAACCATATAAACCCCTAAACCATTGAACCCCATAAACCCCACCACCTAAACCATGAAACCCTGTACATAAACCCCCTAAGCCTAAGCCATTAAACCCTACCTGACGTAGGCACCGGCATCAATCTGAAGTCTTTGCGGCATTGGCAGCCCTGCCCCACTCGGCCATCACCTCGGGGGATCGAGAACGCAGGATGCAGGGTAGAGCCCGAAAGGCAAGGACCTAGCCACGGTTCGTGTATGCACATATATGTATGTATGTATGTATATATATATATGTATATTTATTTATTTATTTATTTATTTATTTATTTATTTATTTATTTATTTATTTATTTATTTATTTATAAGTATAAGTATATGTGTATGTAAATACATATGTATATATGTATATCTGTACACTTACTTGTATGTTTTGCATTATCTGTATATATATATATATATATATATCGTGAAGTCTCCTAACTTCGTAAAAGCCCGCAATGACGTTCTAAAGCTACGGCTGTCCAGGCTCGTTGCAGCAGTCTTCATAAGCTGCCAGCATGCAGCTGAGACACTCAGCTTGCAGAAGTTGTTTAAGCAGAAATGTATCATGCAGCTGTACCTGAACAATTCAGGAGCAGGCTGGGGGTATCGTCCAGAAGCGCTCTTTCAGCCAGAGTTTAGGGTTTAGGGTTTAGGGTTTATTGCCATCAGTATGAACTGAGGACAAATAGAGCCAACACAGAACTCAAACCCTATTGGTAAGCCCTAAACCCTCCGCGTGACCCTAAGTTTTGGTGGAAGCTTCTGCAAAGTCCCAAATCCCCCAACATTCTCAGCGGCCTCAGGTTCATGAGATGGTGGTTTAAGGGTTCAGGGCTCAGCTAAGGGTTTAGGGCTTTATTTTGGGCGTTCGGCTCTTGTAAAAAAAACTGCAAGCAAGCAGATGTCAGGTCCCAGAGACCTTCGTTTGGTGCAGTGCTCAGCGTTCACGCGCTCCAGGACGCCAGTCTCCAAGAAGGGTGCCCCTCGAATGGCCGCGTCTTTCTCTCCCTCGGCATTGAACATGGCGACCGCCTTACTTGAGGCTCTTGTCGGGTTGGGGGGGCTGGGGGCGAAGGGTCGGAGGGTCGAAGGCCCGAAACCCTAAACCCTAAACCCTAAACCCTAAACCCTCAACCCTAAACCCTAAATCCTGAGACGGGCAGATGCATCCCACGACACCTCTCGAAGGGCTGAGGTATGAGCACTCGCAGACAGGGACTGCAGAGGCTCGGAATTGCAGGCGCGCTCCTCCGGAAACCCTGACACCCGCCTCATCTGCTAAGGAACTGAAGGCAATTTACCATGGTTGGGATACATGCAAATATAAAGTTCTGTTCCAAGTTGAGGGCAAATTTAGAAGGCTTATAACATGGACTAGGACTTTTTGGCTTCAAGCTCTACAGCACCAGCGTCCGATAAACAGTACCGTACTCTATGCCGAGCCCTTGTCATCAGACCCGTCTTACCATCTAACCCCCAACCCCCAAACCCTAAACCCTAAACCCTAAACCCCAAACCCATGTCCTCCATCTCCATGATGGCGGAGTAGTTCTGCAACAGCTGCGCCTTGTTCGGCAAATCCAAGAAGCCATTCACTGTGCCTCGCTGCTTCGCAGAAACCCACACAAGAATCCAGCGGAAGGCTTGCTGGAACTACGCCACCCCAAAACTCCCTAGGGTTTAGGGTTTAGAGTTTAGGGTTTAGGGCTTAGGGTTTAGGGTTTCAACCCTAAACCCTAAACCCTAAACCCTAAACCCTAAACCCTAAACCCTAAACCCTAAACCCTAAACCCTAAACAGGTTCCTTACCAGCACGTAACAGGCTGCAGAACTCAGCATCGAAAATGTACACCCCGTCGGCTGTGTGGATGGCAGGATCCTTGTAGCTGGGACTGCCTGGAGCAGCTTACAGGGGTTTAGGGTTTAGGGTTTAGGGTTTAGGGTGTAGGGTTTAGGGTTTAGGGTTCAGGGTTTAGGGTTTTAGGGCTTGAGCAGCTTAGTATAGGCGCCTTAATAAAATTGGAATAGGGTTTCTTTGGGAGGGTATTATCATAGAATTCTGTAGGGGTCCATAAGGAAATATTATTACTAACTTCTCCGACCCCTATGGTACGGTGTAGGGCTTGAGGGCTTAGGACTTACAACCCCCTAGCGTAACGCCCGCATGCCCGCCATACCTTTGGTAGCCATTTTGGCTCAAGCCAGGTCGGGCAGCTCTAAACCCTATAGCCCTAAACCCTAAACCCTAAACCCTAAACCCTAAACCCTGGCAGGTGCCTTTTTGTTTGACCAATCAGGGTAAAAGCCCTTGCAGCCCTGGATGGGACGCTCGCTTCCTTGCGGCGTTGCCTAGACCCAGGAGTAACCTAGGCATAACAAGGGTGCCCTTTTTGGTTTAGAGGGGTTTCCATAAGGGAACCCAAACCCTAAAAAAAGGGAATACCCTAAACCCTTAACCCTGAACCCTAAACCCTAACCCTAAACCCAAAACCCTAAAATAAGGGCCGACTCAGGGTCCTAGTAGTCCATCCGACTTGCCACTTGGAGGTTCATGGGTACTGCTAACCCCCAAAAAATTGTCCATTTGCTTCAGAACCCCCCCCCCCCCACAAAAACATGAAAGATAAAATTCCAATATTGCTTTTATGCGCAAGAAGATTTGTCATTTTTTTTGTGGGGGGGGGGGGGGGGGTTCTTAAGCAAATGGTGGCAGTTAAAAGTCTACTTCTAACCTACTCAGAGGACGTGGGAGGCTGATGAGGAGAGTTATACTTGGGGTTGTAAGTGCCCTGAACGACGAGCAACTGCAATTCAGTCGCTTGCCTGTAGCGGGGTTTCGAATACTGAAAACTAACTGTGGATTGTTGGACATGGCAATGCAGACAGTGGCATAAAGGCATTCTGCCAGCGTGGACGCCAACTGACAGTGCGATGCTTGTGTTTCGAGCTGCACGAATCAGGATGCGGCCCCCCTTTCCCGGCGACGTGCAGGAGTCCGGAAGCCCAAGCCACGAGGGCCGTTTACGGACGCTGCCGCCAACGGCAAGCGGCAGATACCCTGACAACATCCCCAGAACGCCCGATGTCGCCGAGATGCCCTCAACACCCTTGGTCCAACTTTACGGCTTCTCTAGGATTTAAGCAGGACAACGTGCGGCCCTGGTCGGACATGCGTCGTCCTGACTTGAGCTTTAGATACCACCCCAACCCAGGTCGTTGATCGCCACTTAAATGTATCCTTGATCCACCCCGGCGCCCCACCCACCTTTCAGTGCCGTGAGGCCAGCAGCCCAGGTGCTGCTCCAGTAGGCAAAGTCCTGTCGGATCCGAGGTGCTGGGTAGTTCTCTTAATTAAAACCTCTTTTCTAAGTCGTATGTATAGTACAGCGCCCTGAAAATGAGGACCCAAAGCGCGCTAATCTACTATTTGCCTATACGAACCCACAACAAAAAGTACAAATCCCTATGTTGCCCTTATAAAGAAGAGTAACTTGTGCTTTCTTGCGTGTGTTCTTAAGCAAATAGTAGTCATCTAGCGAACTACCGACATTCCTCCCGACTTCTGGGACTTGGCCTTGGGACTTGCAGACATCTGAGGAGCCCCCGCCACATCCCAAGCTTGACGACAAGTGGACATCAAAGTCTCTACAAAAACCCTAAACCCCAACCGCCCCCACCCCCCCCCCCCCCCCAAAAAAAAAAAAAAAAGAAAGAGACTAAACTCTTATAAGCCCTAGAGACCATCAAACCTTGAACCCTGAAGGTCCTAAACCCCTAAACCACTCAGCCTCAATCCGGTGCCTGGCCTTGTTTTCTTGGGGGAATGAGGTACCCTGTGTAATCCCTTATATATATATATATCATATTTATTCATTTGTTTATAGTAAGAAATCCGGTGCCTGGCCTTTTTTCGATGTGCCACGGCGCAGCCCTCCTTCATCGTCCAGTGGCCATGGCCAAATGCCCAGTATTCAGCGCGAGCCTTCGCAGGTTTCTGGGGTTTCGGGAGTTTGTGCGGAGGTCCCCTTAATTAACCCTAAACCCTAAACCCTAATCTTAGGTTCCAGAAGCCCTTCTTAGGCTCCTCATCGCCGGGGGAGCAAAGCACCGTGGCATTATCCTGCGGCAGGAGATGTTCAACCTCGGGAAGGACCATAGTGAACACAACATATATGTAGATCACAAGAGGCTGCAGCAACTATTGGCCACAGTGCTCTAGCAAGAGCCGGGAGAAACAGCAACTATGCGTTCATAGAACATGAAACACCCAACTGCGCCCAAGCTCCGCGAGGAACGAACTTCGATCACGGCGGCGGATGGCTTGAAAAATGCAAGTGATGGACGATCACACCATTCCCTCTTTCTTGTATAGAGATACACGCAAAAGAACTGCTCTGTAGAAATTTCTTCCGAGAGGCCTGCAGTGCCAACTGCAGCAGGAAGCTCCCAGCCACGTGGGCCATTCCGGTTCGGTCGTTTGCACGAGAAGTACTACCGTGCTGCCGATGTGAGCCATGGAGCAGCAGTTCAACCCTAAACCCTAAACCCTAAACCCTAAACCCTAAACCCTAAACCCTAAAGGGTTAATTCGGTTTTCAGGCTACGAGGCTGACCTAGGGGCATCCCGTTGGTGGGGATATCTCGTCCAACTTCAACGCAACATCTTTGCAGGAACCGGAATTAGGCCCTAAACCCGGCGTAGGGCTAAGTGTTTAGGGATCCCTCTTTCGTCTGTAATATATATATATATACATATATATATATATGTATATGTATATGTATATGTATGGAGATTTATATTTATGTATGTATATATATATATATATATATCATATGTGTATATATGTAGTCCAATATCGAATTTATAATATATAGTAACATAGTAACAGCAGACATGATAGTTAAGTCAAGCCCTGGTCAGTTCTTGATGGTTTTGCAGTGTTGCATCGAGGGCTTCGGCTCCTCAGCAAGGTTGAAGGGAAAAAACTCGGAGGCCTTCCGGGGTTTAGGTTTAGGGTTTAGGCTTTAGGCTTTAGGGTTTAGGGTTTAGGTTTAGGGTTTAGGGTTTAGGGTTTAGGGTCTGCCCTGAAGCCCTAGAGCCCTAAAGCCTTAAAGGATAAACCCCAGTCAAAGGCCTCAAAGCCCAAAGCCCTGTAACCAGGAACCCCTATAAACCCTAAACCCTAAACTCCAAACCGTTCTCACCCCAAAACGAGGCTCGTCAGCAACCTAGTAAGAAAAGGGAGCCCACTCTAGGGTGCATAAGCCAACTGATGCAGAAGCATCTCGTCCCGCAGATATCTTGCGTTGCTTTGGTTTGGCAGGTTTGGCAGCTTGCTTCCTGTGGCCGTTGAGAAACCCTAAACCCTAAACCCTAAACCCTAAACCCTAAATGACAAACTGAGGGTAGCACTTGCACTTCCAAACTTCCAAGCCGCAACCCTAAACTCACAACCCCTATGGAGTCCAAAACCCTACCACACTATGCCCCAAACTCTAACACGCAAAAATGCCCTAAACCCCAAAACCAAAAACCCCTACATCCCAAAACCCAAAGCCCTTCAAGCCCTTCAAGCCCTTCAAGCCCTTCAAGCCCTTCAAGCCCTTCAAGCCCTTCAAACCCTTCAAACCCTCAAGCCCCCAAGCCCTGAAATAGTCAAGCCCTAAAACCCTCAAACCCTCAAGCCCTAAAACCCTCAAACCTAATCTTGGAACCCTAACAAAAAACACACTGTTCGCTGTTTCTTAAAAATTGTAATACCCAATAACTCGAAAATTATTCCAAGTATCCCTAGAAACCCTAAACCCTAAACCCTAAACCCTAAACCCAGCCTAAGAAACCCTCAACACCCCTCAACCGAGGGCCCGGCAACTCCCTCGAAGGCCTCCGGCTCGGGCTCCGGCCTGGCACTTTGGGGCACCTCCTGGTCCTTTCGGGCCTTTTTGGTTTAGGGTTTAGCCAGGGTTTAGGGTTTAGGGTTTAGGGTTTGGGTGTATTGAAATTATTAAGGGTTCAGGTCCGGGGACAGTTTCGAGGAGGTTCGGGGAGTTTCGAGAAGTTTAGGGTTTAGGGTTTAGGGGTTTCTATTCTCCACTTAGAACCAAAAAAAAACATGCTTTAAATATTCCCTTGGGCTTTAGGTTTAGGGTTTGGGTGTTAGGGTGCCTTTTTTTTTTTTATGGCTTAGGGGGTTTAGGGCTTAAGGCCGTTTCTGGTTTAGGGGCTTAGGGTTTAGGGTTTAGCGTTTTTGCTTCTTTGGCTTGCGGGTTTTGGGTTTGGAGTCGGTTTAGGGGGTTTAGGGCTCAGGGCCGCTTCTGGGGTTTAGGGTTCATGGCCGTATTTGTTTAAGGGCTTAGGGGCTTAGGGCCGTTTTTGGTCTGGGGATTTGGGGCCGCTTGTGGTTTATGGGTGGCTGAGGGTTTAGGGTTTAGGGTATAGGGTTTAGGGTTTATATAGGGTTTTTGGTTTAGGCTGGTGCAGACTCTTGAGGTTGAAGCAGACCAGCGATGGGTTCAGCACGAAGCCTAAGTTGCAAGAACCGGGAGCTCGCGCGCCTCTCCATGCGGGCATTTCCCCAAATAGGGGTAACCTTCATATACCTTCAACGTAGTAAAAACCTTGTTATTGGAACCCCCCCCCCCAAAAAGGCTACCCCCATTTTCGGAAACCCCCATCTTGGGTTGGGGTTGAGAGATGAGGAGAAGCCCTGAACCCTACAGTGGTCCTGTATAAATATCATGCGCAGAAATCCGAAGCCCTCATCCCGAGTCAGGAAACCCTAAACCCTACAAGTAGGTGGGAGTTCATGGGACCCACTCCGAAGCGGAATTCGACGCAAAAACCCAAGGGAATGAGAGAGTCTCAGGGCTTAGGCTGAGGGTGTAGGAGCTGGGCTCAGGGCTCAGGATATAAGGTGCGGAGTTGAACGCCGCAACTTGTCAGTAATCGTTACCGACATAGTTAAGCGTGGCAGAAGACGAGGAGGGCGAGTAAACATCAGACACCGGCAGCCATTGACCAACCCCCTTCCCCACATCATCATTCCCGTTTAGACTCCCTCGCGCCCTTTACCAAGGAATGCCTTAGTTCATAACCGCGACCCAAAAGGGCCCTTTGGATGTGGAGATCCGTTCATGGCGGTGAAGGTTTAGGGCCCTCTGGTTTGGAAAACCTTAAACCCTAAACCCTAAACCCTAAGCCCTAATTGCCCAAACTGCTCGGCCTTCTCACTTGAAAGGTCGTTTCTTGGTGCGATTCGGCGGGAAGCACCTCCCACAAGGATGCGCTGCCCCGCTGGCAGGAAATCTTCAGGGCTTCGGGCTTAGGGTCCCGGGTTGAGCGTTCAGGGTTCAGGAGGGAGATGAGGCAACGAGGCTTCGTAGTTGCCCCCAAAAATGCGAAGGCCTCAAGGGAACCAAAAAGGCCTTCCCTCTCTCCCCCACCCCGACAGAACAGAATTGACATGAAATGGCTCTACCAAGAGCCCCAAACGCACAACGCACAACAGCACGCAGCACGCGGCACACAGCCCACAGCTCACAGCACACAGCACGCGGCACACAGCACACAGCACACAACACCTGACAACAACGGAAAATGCGAAAGGGCTGGTGATTGGGTTCTAAGGCTTCTGTTTCAGCGTTCACTTCTTGGGGCAAGGGGTTAGGGCTAGGGTTTCTGGTGCGCAGGTTTCGGTTTCTAACCCCAGGGGTTAGTTAGGGTTTAGGGGATCGGGGTCAGTATGTAGACGGACAGTGCCACTCCCGGAGTGTACATGTCTGCAAGACGGCAAGACTCGTCATCACAAATGCACTCCTGGCAACCCCACCCCCCCCCCCCCCATTATCGGAACCCTGCAAAACTGAAGCGCCAAAGGCCCGTTGTCTTCGGAGCTTCCCAGCAAAACCCATACAAATACTCCTGGCTGTGGCTGGCAAAACCACACAACATGAGCTGCCGCTGCTACTTTGGCATCAGAAGCTCCTGATACCCCGATCCCTACACCTGAACCCTTATATGGACCCGAAGTCGGACCCGAAGCCCTGGACAGCCTCGTAGTGCATTTCTGCATGCTTGACCCTGAATCCTAATAAACCTTACGGAAACGGCTCCTCAACACAGTGCAACTTACTCAAACCCTCAACCTATAAGAGAAATCTAAACCCTGATAAACCATACCTCAGCCCTAGACCCTACGGTAAACGCCTTAAAGTTGGAACATGGCTTAAGGACGATTCGTGAGGGGATTCCTTGTGGTAACACTCTCATGAGGACAATGATGTTCCAACTCTTGGGAGTTTCCCAAACCAAAAACAATAACCCTAATGTTGACTTGACATTAATAAAGCCCGCTAAAATTATAAAATCCCGCTGCCCGGAACACAATAATGTAACCCGCCACAATTATAAAATCCCCGCCCGGATTTTTTTTTCGGGCGATGTTGTGCAACTAACTTAAACTGATAAGTTTCAGGGTGTTGGAAGAGAATGAGTTTAGAGCTTGCTGGCTGCAGACACTCTTTTTGTAGTGGCCAAGGCTCGCAGTAGAGGCTCACTTAGCCCACTGTGGTGGCACTGTGACAGCTAGATCGAAGCAGAGCTGCCTCATGTAGAATCGCTCTGCCTTGGCCTTGTCGCAGCTACTACTAGTACTACTAGTACTACTAGTACTACTAGTGGTACTACTACCTAATACTAAAACTAATACTACGTCCTACCAGGATTTAGGCGGATATTATTGAGGAGGCCCTGGCCGAAAGGATTGATCAATGAAGGGGGGGGGGGGGGGGGTTATTAATGCGAAGTCAACATTAAACCCTAAACCCTAAACCCTAAACCCTACACCCTGTAAGTCGTGCATAAAGCGCGCGCAGGCAGCTTTAGGACAGGGGCATGCCTCGCCACGCTTGGACCGAATCTCAGGCTTGAGCTCTGTCTCCTTGAAAGGTTTAGGGTTTAGGGTTTAGGGTTTAGGGTTTAGGGTTTAGGGTTTAGGGTTTAGGGTTTAGGGTTTCGGGCCTTCCTCCCCACGTGCCCTTATGAAGGGGGTCCAGGTAGGGTTTAGGGCCTCGCTTTGCGTTGGGGATGAAATGCCTTTTCGGGCTGTTGGCCCAGCAGAGATTGAGGGGATGTGCGATTTCTAGGGCTGATTATGGAAGCCAACTGTCCATGGCGTGGATGACGAACTGATCACATCGCAGGATCGTAGTGGGCCTGAGGAGCCACGACATGCGCACCCCGAAACCCCCACACCCACTTTTAAATACACAAAAACCTCGAGGAATGCCCCTTAAATAGAGAACAGGCCTGCAACGATGGGCGGGCCCTCATTATGGAACGGCTCCTTACATATTTCAGGAAACCTGAGGCCTAAACCCTAAACCCTAAAATTGCCGTATATCTGGGATTTAACTGCAAGCAAGATTCTCGGCCGTTCATGTGAACCTTGAGAAGGCAACCTGCTTCGCGCAGTGTCTGTGTTTGCTACAGGGACCAAAGTCAACCTGGGCACCTTTCAGGGTTTAGGGAGTTTGGGGAGTTTGGGGGAGTTTGGGGAGTTTAGGGAGCTTAGGGAGTTTAGGGAGTTTAGGGAGCTTAGGGACTCTAGGGACTTTAGGGAGTTTAGGGACTTTAGGGAGTTTGGGTGCAGCTCAGGTTTTGGGAGGATACCACCCGGGATGAAAGGTCCTGCAGCTCAGGCACCATAAACTTTTAAGCATAGTATGCAGGAACATGCGCAGTTTACAACTGAACTTTAGTCAGGGTTCTAGAGGGATATAAGCGGGAGCATCCCAACTTGTAACCCTACTTCTACGTACCCTAGTGAAACCTCCAAGCAGGGCCTCGGGTTGAGGGTGCACAGAATCGGGAAACAAGCAATCGGTACCAGATCCCGCACCCTGAAAACCAAAGCCTGGACCCTAAGCTCTAAACCGCAAGACTAGTAAGCATTTGCTTCTGAACCCCCCAAAAAAACAAAGAAATGTCTTTCTTATAAGGGGAACTGTAGGGATTCTTGTCTTTCACAATTAAGGGGGCTCTTGAAGCAAAGAGTAGAAAGCTTACCAAGCCCACAACCTTCGGCCAGCCATGGCCCTCCATCCCGAACCGTTGGGTTTAGGGTCTAGGGTTTAGGGTTTAGGTTTAGGGTTTAGGGTTTAGGGTTTGGGGTTTAGGATTTAGGGTTTAGGGCCTAGGGTTTAGGATCCCCATGCCCCTGTGAACAGTTAACCACCACAACTTGGACTGTTCCGCCTTACACTAGCAGTCCTTGATAAGCATTGTAATAGGGGGGGGGGGTACTAGAATTCCTTTTAGGGGTTAGGGTTTAGGGTTTAGATTAGAGACAGTTAGCATAAGGGGAACATCCCAACCCATTAACCCCTAGTAAGGGACCCCTTGAATCAGAATTGGTATCCGGGGGGGGGGGGGGGGGGGGGGGGGGCATGAGGTGGTTTCTAGCGCAGAACTGTATGATAACGGTATGATACGGCCTAACCTAAGCACCTGAGTGAGGCCGCCTGCGGGGACTGTGCCCTTCACCTTGAGCTGGATCTCACCTGGGTTAAATGTCGGCCCTAAACCCTAAACCCTAAACCCTAAACCCTAAACCCTAAACCCTAAACCCTAAACCCTAAACCCTAACCCCTAAACCCTAAACCCTAAACCCTAAACCCTAAACCCTAAGTGGAGGCTTTTGGGGTTAAGGTTGAACTCGGGGGGTAGAGGAAGAGTCCGACAGGGTCTGGGTGTCAGCATCCTTAACCTAGCAACAACACTCCAAAGCCAAGACAGGTTGCCTAAAGCCCTCTAAGCCTGTTCTCCTAGCTCCAGCCGAAACCCTAAAGCCAAAACCCTGGCCCTAAACCCTAAACCCTAAACTTGTAGCTACCCTTCCCAAACCCTGGACCCTAAACCCTATACCCTAAACCCTAAACCCTAAGCTTGTAGCTACCTTTCTAAAACCCGACATGCCCAGCAACAAATCTTGAGACCCCAGGATCGTCGAGCCGCTCAAATTTCGAGGGTTTAGGGTTTAGGGTTTAGGGTTTAGGGTTTAGGGTTTAGGGGGGTTAGGGCTTAGGGGGTGGGACTTTCCACCGGGGCGCGAAGATCGGGTGCCGAGTCGGAATTCGTGCACTCCAAGTCCGGGTCCACATAGCCTCCACGTGCAGCCCGTTTTCTCGTCTCGCTCGAGAGTACTATACGACTATCAATGGCATGAATACTACTTAATAGTCTTAACACAAATTGTCTGAAATAGATGAACATCAATGGATGAACATCAGAGATACGCCGGCGTGACTTAGCAATCTTCCTGACGGTATGGTGACAGGGTTGATCTTGTTTGGTTACGGGCCTGTGTATGAATGTCTGCATCCTTTCGCGGAGTTGCCTAACGAGCCCCGAACCGTGAACCCTGAACCCTAAACCCTAAACCCTAAACCCTGAACCCTACACCAAAACAACCCAAAGTCTCCCGCCCTTGAGCCTCTGCGGGGCTTCTCGTCCATGGAAGCCTGCTTGCTCTCCTGAATCATCACCCTAAACCCTAAACCCTAAACCCTAAACCCTAAACCTTTAAACCCTAAACCTTTAACCCCTAAACCCTAAACCCTAACCCTTTAAACCCAAAACCCTAGACCCTCATCCCTAATCCCTAAACCCTAAGGCGGGGGATGACCTGTGCCAGAAGAAACACCACAAACCCCTATCAGCCCTAAACACTCCAATATTGGATTATCTAATTATATATATACACATGCATACATATATATATATATAATGTATACATACATACATATATATTTATATATATATATATATATATATATATGTCATAGGGCCCTTTCGGAAAGATCTACTTTTCCAGATAGGAAGAACGGCGAACTCCCAGCCGCACATACGACCTAAGTCCAAAATCCATGAAAATTCCATGGTTCTTATGGGACACGAAGCAAACTTCAACAAGTACATGATTGTTCTGCCACCCAACAAGGAACTGCCATTGGAGCTCAAGGTCATTGACCCTGGGCCCTAAGCCCTAAACCCTAAATCGTAAACTGTAAACCGCCAGTCCTGTTGCGAGGGGGCGTGGACGAACCACTTCGCCTCATGCACCCAACGGTGGCCAGGGATCGCCCGCAGTGCGGGTTGTAGGGTTCAGAGGTTTGGGTGTTCATAGGCCCCCCCCCCCCCTCCCACCCATAAACCCGAAGCCTCAAACCTTTTAAGCCCTCAGCCCCTAGTAGTTTAAAGGGTCTCCAGACTAATTTAAGCTTACAAGGCACGCTCGAAAGAGTGCCATGGAGTGTCTGTTGAAGCGTGATTGGAATTGTCCTTGGTTCATCTCAGTGAGCGTCCGATAGAAGGTGTAAAAGGGACCGTAGCAAATAAAATGGGGTTTGGGGGGGGTTATTATAGTACAATTAGATAGGGACTATAAGGGAACACTACTAGCACTTATTCTGACCTCTATAGGTGAGGTTTTAAGGGGCCATCGACACCCGAATATGGCCATGGCCCCTGACCTACTGCTAACGCAACTCAGTGAGGCATCGAGAGCCCTTTAGGGTTTAGGGTTTAGGGTTTAGGGTTTAGGGTTTAGGGTTTAGGGTTTAGGGTTTAGGGTGTAGGGTTTAGACACCCAAGAACGCCGGCACCCTGGGGTGGAGGGTCCATGAACCCCAAGCCCTATAAACCCCGAACCCCCCTGAGGCCCAAACCTATTGAACCCACGCAAAGTCTGAGTTGGGGGTTCAAGGTACAGGGATTTAGGGGGTTAGGGGGGGGTTTTGAAGAGGAGTTCAGTGGTCTAAGAGATTCTTACTTCTCCGATAACCACCGGAATGCTCCTACAAACCCTAAACCCTAAACCCTAAACCCTAACCCTAAACCCTAACCCTAAACCCAAAACTTCAAAGTTCATTCCTTGGCCACGTAAGGATTTACAGGGGGTTGCTGCCCGCCAGCCGCTTCCCTCAGTCGCCCTGGAGACCGGCTCTTGGGCTTAGGGTTTTAGGGTGATTATTTCAGGTTAGGGTTTAGGGTTTAGGGTTTAGGGTTTAGGGTTTAGGGTTTAGGGTTTAGGGTTTAGGGTTTAGGGTTTAGGGTCTAGGGCTTAGGGTTTAGGGTTTGTCGGGCGGTGGTGATTGGAGTTTGGGGACCCTGGACCTTGAAGTTTTGAGGTTCTATGGTGTAGACCCTAAACCCTAAACCCTAAACCGGGCTCGGGCCTCGAGTGAGGGCGACTCGTCATTCGGAACAGGCGCCTATCAGCTGGCTTGGAAAGACTTCAACGCAGGGGCGGCTTGGGGCTTAGGGTTTCAGGTCATGGGGTTTAGGGTTTAGGGTTTAGGGTCTAGGGTTTAGGGTTTAGGGTTTAGGGTTCAGGGTTTGGGGTTTAGGCTTTAGGGCTTAGGGTTTCGGGTCGGGTTTGGGGTTTAGGGTTTGGGGTTCGGTTTAGCGTTTAAGGATCAAGGCCTCCTTCAGTGAAGACGGTCCTTTAACCGTTTCCAGGCTTCGGATTTGGAAAGGGGATTTTGGGAACTTACGAACTTGTCGGTAGCATCCATTAAGCTTAAACTATATCAGGTAAAAGCCCTTTCGCTAAGGCACATTCTATATGTTCGGTTGGTGTTGGGTTGGTAGAGGCCCCGGGGTTAGTTGTTTTTGTTGTGCCTTTGCTTGCATGCTTGCCTTTAGAACCCCAAGCCTGCTTTTGTTGCAGGCTAGCCAAGAACCCGAGAAGGGGCTTTCTGATCGCAACCTAGAAAGAGTGCTGGGGCTCTTGGGGAAAGTTTGAAGGTTTAGGGTTTTAGTCTAGTAGCTGACACGGTTCCCTCGCGCTCTGGGAGTGCAGGGGTTTTGCCAACGGCGCGGGAGATCCGAGCAAAGTCAGTGGGACGGCAGTTGCCTGGAAACACACAAGCATCATCTCCCAAAATTTTACTTGGTTCCTCTGAGCATGAATCTGGATGTCATGTCGTTCGGCGCGGGGTCGAGATTCTCCCGCGACCCTTACCTTGAGTCCTGTCTTGACTCCCATGCCAATCACATCCAGCAATCCTGACACCTAAGCCCTTGCTTGAGCTACTTATACTTAGTTGCTGAGTTCAGAAGCCCCCAACAGGTGTACACTTTCAGTACCATAGGGGGCTATAGTATCCCAAAAAGTGTAAAGTGTACTCACTCAACTACTAAGTTATACGGTTTCGCAAAAGGCACCTGCTCCTTCTGCTGTCGCCCGCGCAGCTTCTGTCCTCGGAATCATGCGCGACATAGCATGCCACGACATATCCTGAACGCTGCTTGGAGGTTCACGGGGAATTGCTCAGAAGTAGGGCTGTAAGTACCCGTAGTTCCCCTTCGCATAACCCTACTTATAGGTATTTCCCCGCGAACCTTCAAGCACAAGCCCTATAACCCCCATAACCATGCGCCCCCTGAACCCGAACTCAAGCAACCACATCCTCAAATACCTGCTGATCCGTCGACGCCGCATTGTCAGCTTGACAACGAAGAGTTTGTCATCGAAAGAAAAAGAAAAGTCCTGGAAACCTTCAGCCAGAATCAAGGCTTTAAGCTAAGCAATACCTTAAGGCTCCAATGTCATACCCTACTTCAAGGTACTAACTGCAACTTTTGCCCAATAGAAAGCTATGGCTCACCCCAATTAAGGAAGGACAATAGATCCTTAAGGGGTACCCATATGTCGGTCGTACCGTTCTTTAGAGGTTTCTAGGACTGAATGATCCCGAGAAGGGACGCTGAATCTCTCAACCCCATTTCACCCTGCTCTTCCATGTAGAGTCCCTATGCGCAGGAGGAGGAGTAGTTCGCACAAAACTAGCCGGTGAGGGTCCCTCCAATCGTTTCCTAGGGAATCCAGAGGCCATTCGGGATCTGCTCCTACTTCTTTTTTGAATAACCCTAAACCCTAGACCCCAAACCCGCACCGAGATCAATCATTGCCCCTGCTCCCTCTCACCCCCCCCCCCCCCCCCCCCCCCCCCCCCCCCTTCCCCCGCCCGGTCCTTTTCTTGGGCTGCCTCTCTCGCGGCCATTGACGCCAACGACCATGTCGATCTTCTTGAGCTTGTTCTGGCGGCGGGTAGGATGGGTTGGGTTGAGGCTTTCAGCCATCTTCCGACCCCGTTTGCTTCATACCCTAAACCCGAAACGATAAACCCTAAACCCTAAACCCTAAACCCTAAACCCTAAACCCTAAACCCTAAACATCCTAACACAAGTTCCGCGCTTCACAAAGAGCAGAGGGCGCACATGGATGGGTGCAACACGCCAGAGATTGCAGGCTTTGGGTCTAGGGATGCTCTGGGGGGACTGGAAGGTGCATGACCTCTAAAGAGAGCCCTTAAACCTCCTAGACCTCTGAAACTTCTTAAACCTCGTAATTAAACTCTTAAGCCTCTTAAACCTCTTGAACCTCTTAAACCTCTTAAACCTCTTAAACCTCTTAAGCCCCAACGCCACTGAAACCCCTCGCCCGCCCCAGGGCTGCCACTGCCGAGGGCTGAAAATATGCCACCATAAGGATTCTGGGCGAAAATCGAGTAATCTCGCATTCTTCCAGGGATTTTGGGATTTGGGGGTTTAGGGCTTAGGGATTCTTCCAGGGATTTTGGGGATTTGGGGGTTTAGGAAGTGAGGGGTTGAAGAGGTTGAGGGGGCTTAGGAATGCAGGGGTTCGGGGATTGGATTAGGGTTTCGGGTTTGGGGTGGCTGTTGGCGGCCTTCCCTTTCGACCCGCAGTGATCCCAGAGGGTCTTGCGGATAAACTTTAGCGTTGTGCTTGGGGTTTTAGGCCTTTTGGATGCTTCCCCTTAGGGTCCATGTACCTAAATGTCGAATACTTGGGCCCTAAAGGCCCTATATAGGAGGTACTTTAAGGGGCCAAATACTCCCTATTTGGGTACATGGACCCTTAGGGTTCTTTTCATGATTACGATCCTGGTCTTGGGGGGCGTGGAGCAACCCCCCAGCCTCCTAAGCCACTCTGGGGCTGTGGGGTGTGAAGGTTGAGTTTTCGGGGGCTTGGGAAGCCATGAGCCTCTTCACAAATCCCAAAAACACCACACGAACCCTAAACCCTAAACCCTAAACCCTGAACCCTAAACCCTAAACCCTAACCTCTAAACTCCCGCAAGAAGCAAGCTGACGCACTAAAAACCTTCTTCCCATGTCTCCAGTGTGGTAAAGGTTGGTTTAGGGCTGTCTGGGATTGGTTGCACTGGCTTTACTAAGTGTCTGCTCGGAGCCCTCAACCCTAGAGGAGAAAGAGAAGAAACAGAAGAGAGAGAGAGAGAGAGAGAGAGAGAAGAGAGAGAGAAGAGAGAGAGACAGAGAGAGAGAGAGAGAGAGAAAGAGAAGAGAGAGAGAGAGAGACAGAGACAGAGAGAGGGAGAGAGAGCGAGAGCGAGAAAGCGAGAGCGAGAAAGCGAGAGCGAGAAAGCGAGAGCGAGAGAGAGGCAAAGAGCGAGAAGCTTAGGGTTGATTTTGCAGAGGTTAGGGCTTGGGATCACCATTCCCCCGAACAAAAGAAAAACAACACACAGAAAGAAAAGCGAAGCTCAAAACTCAAAACCCGGCACCTTGGTTTCCCGGAGCTTCTTGGCGAACGCCCCAGCAAACGGATGCCAACCTTGCGCGCTCACTGGCGTGGGGCCATATGAACCCTAAGCCCTGAAACCCTAAACCCTTAAGCCCTAAACCCTTAAACCCTTAAGCCTTAAACCCTAAACCCTTAAACCCCAAACCTTTAAACCCTAAACCCTAAACCCTTAAAGCCTCAAAGCCTCAAACCCTTAAACCCTTAAACCCTGAAACCCTCAAACCCTAAGCCCTCAAACCCTAAACCCTCAAACCCTAAACCCTGCAACCCTGAACCTTACAGCTGAAAGCCTGAACCCCTGAACGCTCGGCAGAAGAACCTATGGCAAGGTCGGGAGTGTTGGGCTGAGGGTTTACGTTTGGAGCGATTGACGATTTGAGGGTTTGAGGGTTGAGGGTTTCGAAGGGAGGGCTCCAAAAGAGTCCAGATGAGACTTGTCCAGTGTCACCAAAACTGAAGAAGCAACAGTGTTTTGAGGGTTCGGGTTTAGGTTAGGGTTTTGGGTTTAGGGTTCGGGTTTAGGGTTTAGGTTTTAGGGTTTCGGGTTTAGGGTTTTAGGGTTTAGGGCTTCGGCTGAACCCTAGACCAGTTGACGGAGGGTTGAAGGACATGATGAAAGCTCCTCAGCTCAGACACGTCAAGGACCAAGTCTTTCGCAACATAAGCGTTTAGGGTTTAGGGTTTAGGCCTAGGGTAATTACGTGGTCCCTTCTTCTTTGGGTGGGCATTGAGGGATGCGAGCTACAGGGTTTGAGCACGTGAACCCCCAGAATTGAATTTGATTACCTGCCCCAATATGAGTTCAGGGTTTGGGCTTAACATGCGCCAGCCTCTGTTCAGAGCGTACCAAACGTCGTTGAGATTTCCAGACCTGAGGAACATCCAAGCCCTAAAGTTTAGGCTTCAGCTCTGTGGCTTGTGGGGCTTGCGGCTGAGGGTATTTGCCACCCTCCAGCCCCCCAAAAACGAGCAAAAGAAAACACCCTGCACTTTGGGTTTGTCTCAACTACCCTGTCGGATTTAGGTGTTGGTTGAAGGTTTAGGACCCGAACTATCTACTCTCATAGAGCCCTAAACCCTTAACCCTAAATCTTAAACCCTGAACCCTGAACCCTAAACCCTAAAAGGAAGCTGAACTTCGAGAGGAGGTGTCACTCATTGTCGCTCTAGACCCGGTCTGAGCTGCAAGATGTAAGGCCCGGAAAGCCCGAACAGAAAGTACGCCAAACCTCACTTCAGCGCATGCGGGCGGCTCGAGTGCTGCTTTGATGCAGTCACACTGCTGCTCCCACTGACGCTTGCGCTCCTAGCGGGTGCCAAGGACTCCAAGGTTGACGACATCCATAAACGGAAGGAAAAAATATGAAAATGAAACAAGAATAATAATGCTGGCATAATTGTATACTACTTTCTCTGCTATTACGATAAGGTGATAATATCAGAATGTTCATACCATTCTATTGTTAAAATATGTTCATGTTACAATATTACCCTTATTTACTACTATACTACAATACTACAATCTACTAGATTATATTGTAGCACTGGAATACTTCATGTTTTGGCGCTTTCATGTCTTAATGCATTAACATTTTTACACTTGTATAATGCCAAAATATCATCTATTTGAGGGGCAACCAAAGCTAGCCTGGATTGACACCAACATGGATTAGACACACCGACACCACTACCACCACCACCATTGCCACCACCACCACACTCCACACTCCACACTTCCACACTGCGCCGCACGCATCCACACTCCACACTCTACCACCAGCACCACAACCACCACACTCCGCCACCGCGCTTGCGGAGCTCTCCGAAACATGGTGCGCTTCGGAGCTCGCCCGCTCGCTCATACAAACCGCGATCTATATATCGCACAGGTGGTTTTAAGGCAGTTTGAAGGCAAATGTTGATAGATTCGAGGAATGTTGCCCTCCCCCCCCCCGCAGTGTCAAGCTAGTTACGCTAGCTTTCGTGATTATTATCTCGAAAAAGTGGCTGCTACATTCTGCTATTGTACATGGTTTTATGGCACTCGGTATATATATATATGTATATATATAGATATATGCATGTATATGGCATACCCGAGTATCGTGTACCCTTCTGCTTGTTGTGGGGTTGAGGGCTCTAGCGCTTTGTTCGCGTCTGGGCAAGATGTCTGAACTCCAGCGAAGCCCGCGGCTTGCGAGGCTGCGTGTCACGAAAATGTGGTTGGTGCGTACTTTTCTGCATTCTGGGCGGCTGGACTCAGGGGATTTGGTCGCTAGGAGTGTTTTTGGGGTGGTGTTGAAATGCTTCTACAGTCGTCTTGAGGAGTGCTTGTGGGTTTCATCGCGGAGTGGTCTTAAGGAGTGTTTTGCACTGTTTCAGGTCTCAGGACAGGAGTTAAACCCTTCTCTTTCGCTACAGTAAGTTTTTTTAAAAGGTTCAAGGTTTATAGGGGTAAGCCCGAAACCCTTAACCCTAAACCCTACTTGAACCCCTTAGGTAAAGGGGATACATAAGGGCTTCAAGTCGGGTTTGCGGCTTCGGGGGGTTACCCTAAACCCTACACTAAACCCTAAACCCTATAAACCCGATAAACCCTATAAACCCTATAAACCCTATAAACCCTATAAACCCTATAAACCCTATAAACCCTATAAACCCTATAAACCCTATAAACCCTATAAACCCTAAACTCCATCCGTGTCCTGCGGAGACAGCCGATCGAAGCGATCGTAGTCCTTCGGAGGTGCGCACAGAGAAGCCCACGGCTCAAGGGAATGGACTGTTAGAGTTTAGGGTTTCGGGTTTAGGGTTGGGGTTTGCGGCTTAGGTGAAAACACATATGTATGTATACATATATATATACATATATACTTATTATTTACATGTATTTGTTTTTGTATGTATCATGATCACATGCACCATGATTCTGTTATGATCAACTCAGATTCCGTCAGTGACTCTGTAGCAAACCCCGCTCTGATAGGTGAGAGGCTGTGCTTGGAGACTCCGTTCGTAAGGATTTCAGGGTTTAGGGAGGCGTCATAAACACCAATCCCCATGAGCCCGATCAGCATGCCCTGCAGCCTATTGCTGCGGGGCAAGGTTCTGGGCTTTTAGGTTGCTTTTGGGGCCCTAAACCCTAAACCCTAAACCCTAAACCCTAAACCCTAAACCCTAAACCCAAAACCTGCGGCTGGGAAGCTGTAAGGTTGAACTGGGGTCTGAATAAAGGTATGTGTGCATGCATGCATGCACGTGCGTGCCTGCGTTTGTATTGGTGTTCGTAGCTGGGCGTGTATATAATCTGGTTACCCAAGCCTGGAGGTTTGTGGTCCGCTATGAGTTGCACCTACCACGCTGTCCTTAGCCGCCTGAGTCACAGAACCTTAGTTCTGGCATGCACGACTGCTACACCGCAAGCGCCCTGAACGCCAAACCCCGCCCCAAGCAAAGAATTCCCCTTCATGGAGGCTTCCGTCCTCGTGGCCCTTGCCTGCATCGTTCAATGCTCTTCGGTTTTTTTTTTTGGGGGGGGGGGGGGGGGGTCCTGGGGCTTGCTGGGGGCCGAAACCCTAAAACCCACAAACCCTGAAACCCTAAACCCCTAAAACCCTGAACCCAAAACCCCTGAAACCCTGAAAACACTAAACCCTTAACCGTTTGACCCCTTAAACCCTGAGGGAATTAGTGTTCATGGCTCTTGGCTTAAGTTTCAGTCTTTTGGGGTGGTTTTGGGGAGGTGCTGATGTAAAATCTTGGGGTTGTAGGGTGTGGGGTTTTACTAGGAGTCTTTTGTCGTCGAGAACCTCCCCTTTGCCGAGTAGCCAAGAATGTAGATCAGCCACCATCAGCTCACAGTTTCGGAATGCATAGCTCGCTCAGGTTTAGGGCTTCAAGGTGCAAGGATCTAGGGGTTAATTTAAGGTACTGAGGATCATGCACAGCCCTCGACGGTGTAGGGCGAAAGATGTAAGGCTCAAGGAGAAAGACCCGACAGCGAAACATCCCGGTGACTCCATCAACTGCCGAAATCTGTAAAAGCCAGAGCTGAAGCCTTAAGCCCCCCAACCCTAAACTCTTCTAAGGCCGCTGGGCTTCAACAATCCTCCCATAGGCCTTTGCCGCCCTTTTTGCCGCCCTTGGCTTTGCCTTTCCACCTGCAATTGGGGCTTCTGGTTGAGGGTGGTGATTTCAAGAACTGACGTCTTACCAGTCGTACCCAACATTGTATGCGTTCGAAGACAACGGAGGGAATATGCTAACTGCAAGCCCCAAACCCTGAACACTACGAGCTTCAGCCCTTATTCCCCTTAGGGCGCTTCTGGGTTCAGGGCTTGGGGAGCTCTCTCCACCAGGCGCAAAGCTGGAATTCGAAACCCAGACCCTTCACAACCTGGTGCTCGCAACCCAGAACTCCAGCCCTTGACGAGCAACCACTTGCTAAAGGCCACAATGACTTCTTTTGTGACAAGCCAGAAACTTAGAAGAAAAAGGCCAACTAGCCTAACGCGCAAAACCCTAAAGCACAAGACCCTGATCCATCCCTGAACCCCAAAAGGAACTGGGCGACCCTCAAGAACGCAACAACCCTACGCCCCGCAGGTTCAGGCTTTAGGACTTTAGGATTTGGGGCTTCAGCTTTCAGAGTGTTTGATGTTGTGTTGCTCTCGCGGCTTTTGGCTTTGGTTGTTTGCGCCTGGTGAGCTGGGGGGAGGGTGGGGGGGTGAGTGGGTGGGTGCTAAACCCTGAGCCCTAAGCCCTAAGCCCTAAACCCAAAAACCCCTGAACCCTGAATGCGTGGACGCTACATGCCCAGACTGGGAGCCGAAAACGCCCAAAGGGTGTAGGGTTTTTTACCCTAAAGCCTATACACCCTGTAAGCCCTAGAAACCCTATAAACCCGATCGGGCATAGCGGGTTCAGGGCTGAGGTTTAGGGCTCCAAAGCCCGGAGCTCTCAACTTTGGACCAACACCCAAACCCGAAAGTGTCGAAGGGCTAGGAAACATGCCCTAGAGAAAGGTCCACAAATAACGGATACTCATGTAAGACTGATATGAAGAAAAAGAACAAAACCCGCCAAACTTTAGAACTTTAGGGCCTCAGGGTTTTGTGGTTGCCCCTGGCCTGTCTCCTTTGCCCCAGCCCCACTGGGCGTTCTGCTGATAGGGGTCTGGGTCCTGCATCCGAGACTTCAGTGCGGGATCATCGAGTCGTGAGGGAGATCTCGGATTCAGGGAAGTCAGCATTGGTTCAGAGATCATATCTTCGCCTTGGCATATACTACCCTTGGGGCAAACAGAGTCCGCGGCAGCTTCACATCTGCATTCAAGTAGGGCTAACGGGATTTGCTTGGGAAAGCCGAGAATGCCGCTAGATCCTGGGAAGAAGATGGGCCACGCCTGAATCGATGTACGGCAGTGCACTCAATCATGCGGACATTGCTAATGAGTCCCCAGAAGCCCAAGAGCGGGCAAAACTATGGAGGAGGGTTCCGGGCGGAAAGGAAATGTACGACTGGTCTCAATGTTTCGTCGCTTCTGAACAGATTGGCTGAGCTTTCTGCTCTTTCAGCATCGGCTGTCCGGAGCTCAGACTAAAACAAAAATGCAGGGGGTGGGTTTGTGTGACTCCATATATATATATATTATTATATTATATTATATTATGTTATATTATATTATATTAATGTTGCACCCGCAATATTCTAGGGGGCCGCTATTATGAAAAGCTTTCCGGCTATTCAGGATCTGGACCCTCTGTTTTGGGGGTCCGCTATAATGAAAAGTTTTCGGGCCGGGCCTGTTTTTTTCATGGATTTTGAGGTGGACAACTTAACAACTCATCACACAACACTCAATCTCCTGGCCCCCCCCCCCCCTCCTGACTGTTTGGGGTCTTTTTTTATTCAGGGTCGCGACTGTTGGAGGGGGGGGGGAGGGGGGGTGGGGGTTACCTTATCCACCTACCCTGGCGGCGTGTTGGCTGGGAAAAGGTGAAAACCTCCCTCTTTCCCTCCTTACCCCCAAAACGCGGAGGGGGGGGGGGTAGGGGGGGGTTTGCGGGCAGCTTTTCCCTGGAGGGCCAGGCCACCCACACGGCATAAACTCACGGATCATTGGCGGTTTCGCACAGGACATAGGAGGCCCTTTCCCCACCCCTACCCCCCCCCTACCCCCCCTACCCCCCCCCCCCCCCCCCCCACCCCCCTACCCCCCCCCCACCAACTTTGGCATCCTTTGACCTAACGAACGCGTTTAAACCTTTCAACTATGCTCCAGCGGGGTCGGCGGCTTGAGCCGGAGGCTCTTAAATTAAAGCAGGTCCAACAAAATATATATTATATTATATTATATTATATTATATTATATTATATTATATTATATTATATTATATTATATTATGATATATTATATTGTGTACATATATATATATATATTACATATATTACATATATTACATATATTACATATATTACATATATTACATATATTACATATATTACATATATTACATATATTACATATATTACATATATTACATATATTACATATATATGTATATATATATATATAATATGTCTGGCAGGCCTACCCTGGACCTCGGGCCCAACACAAAAACGCAATCTCGCATGGATTTTGGAGGGAGGAGGCCTTCTGCGCAAAATTTCGCATCTCCTAAGATAGTTGGGTGAGCCATAACCTGCGGAAAAATGGGTACTGGGGACACAGGTAGGGTTTAGGGTTTAGGGTTTAGGGGTTTAGGGTTTAGGATTTAGGATTTAGGGTTTAGGGTTTAGGGTTTAGGGTTTAGGGTTTGGGGTTTAGGGTTTAGGGGCGAGTGTCTTGGGAGTACAGGGCACACACACTCCTCGACGAGGTCGTCCGCTGAGTAGAGAGGAGGTCCTTTGCCATGTCCTTTGCCCTGCTCCTGCAAGTCGGCTTCCACACAAGGAGATCTAAAGGAGCCCTAAACCCTAAACCCTAAACCCTAAACCCTAAACCCTAAACCCTAAACCCGAAAGATGTGAGGTCGGTAGCACAGATGACTTGCAAAGCACACCCCGCCGCACCCCAGACCCTGAACCATAAGCCCTCCCTAAGCCCCAAAGGCCCTCAAAGACCCAAAGGCCGTTGAGGGTTTAGGGTTTAGGGTTTAGGGTTTAGGGTTTAGGGTTTAGGGCCTTAAACCCTAAGTAATGAAGGCCCCTAAGGACCGACAAACTGCTCTGAGGGTATAGGGTTCAAGTCTTACAAACTGAGAAGTTTACCTGGACCCTCAACTGTAGTTTCTGGTAGCCCAGTAGCCATATCATAACGGATCATAATAAGGGCACGATTTCTTGGGTTGGTTACTTCAAAAGGCAACCCAGAACCAAAAAAAAAGGTTTAGGGTACCTCTGGGCTACCGGGTAGTTAAATCAACAGAACAGCAGCCCAAAATCTCTCATTCTTACAAGCCCCTAAGCCTGAAGCCCTCAACTCTGCTATGGCTTCAGCACGCGCTTCGCGCATGGACGCACTGTCAGGCCCCAAAAACCCTTTGGATTGGCCTGGAAAAGCTATTGAACCCTAAAGCCTAAACCCTAAGCCCTAAACCTTAAACCCTGAATGCGGTTCAGGGTTTATAGGGTCTAAACCCGAAGTACCGGCCCTGGAGACAAAGCCGCCTGCGGAGAGGGTGGCACTTGGAACGCAGGACCTCACGACCAAGACGCCAGAAGTAAACCCTAAACCCTAAACCAACCCTAAAACCTAAACCCTAAACTCAGGGTCTAGAGGGTTTAGAGGGTTGATTGCTGAGGGTTGAGCGGTTTAACTGTTTAACCAAATCCAGGCAGCCGATTGAAGGTCTAGGGCTTTCGGGGTTCCAAACTCTCGGGTCCTAGTATGCTCGAGCGCCGGAGGAATTTCGGGGAGTTTCGAAGGCATCACGAAAGGGTTTTGGTCCAATTATTGGGCTCAGAGTTTTGGTCAAGCCCTAAACCCTAAACCCTAAACCCTAAACCCTAAACCCTAAAACCCTAAACAGGAAGCCAGAGATGTGGGGCGAGGATGAGCACGCCATTCCCCTACACCCGTTTCCCAAACCTTTCTCAGAACTCCCTTCTTTGGGGCCATGGGCCCGGCGAAAGAACATGGTTCAGGGAATTAGGTGCATGTTGCCCCTAAACCCTAAACCCTAAACCCTAAACCCTAAACCCTAAACCCTAAACCCTAAACCCCAAACCCTGAACCCTGAACCCTGAAGCCTGAACCCTGAACCCTGAACCCTGTAACCACAACCTGGACCCAACAGAGCCCCTGAGTCGTCATGACTTGCAACCAAGCGGCCCATAGGCACACAAGGCACACCATTGGGGCCAACGATCCACCTTTTAGGGTTTAGGGTTTAGGGTTTAGGGTTTAGGGTTTAGGGTTTAGGGTTTAGGGTGCGAGGGTTGTCTTGAGGGGGGAGGGGGGCCCGGATATGGGGTACATTTAGGCCAGTGCTTCGAGAAGGGGGCTGCGAGTAGGGTTCACGGTTGAGGGTCGGTAAACAAATCTCACCCTTCACTGCACTAGGCTTTTTTGGCAACTGAAGGCTCTGCTGGGACTCCTGCGTACAGTTTAGGGTTCGAGGGTTTTTGCGGTTGAAGAGTTTGGGGGTTTTCGGGCCTTGGTGTTTAAGGGATTTGGAGTTCTAGGATGTAGGGTTTGGGGTTTGAGGTTCGATCGAAGCAAATAGTATAGTGAGATCCGTCCCAATGACCCATAGACCCTATACAACAGGCTCGGAGTGCGAGGCAAGTGTCCCATCCGACATGAAGCCGCCACCTCAGCCATGGGGCCCCAACAGGCTTCGTGTCCTAAACCAAGAAGGTGCATGCATGTTTGCCCCAGATCTGGTAGGGGCTTGGGGGGGCTTGGGGCTTTCGGGGTCTTTGTGGGCGTTTGAAGGCTTTTTGGCTGGAGGGTTAGAGAGCCCGGGTACATTCGGCAGGGTTATAAGGACTCTGAAACAGGTTGTAACCGTAGCTATCACTATTTGTAACCCTACCTAGACCCAAGAGTAACCCATGAATAAAAAGGGTGCCCATTTTTTGTTGAAAGGGGCTTCTAAGTGAACCTACACCCCTACACAACGGGAATCAGGGCCCCCTCCGGGTCCGAGCTATTTCCAAGTACCCAGGAACTTGCAAATGCAGATACAGGTGAAGATGGACAAGGCCAAGGCACCGCAACCAGAGCAGCCCTTTCCTTGACAGGGCCCTTTGCAGCCCTTCCTTGGATGGAGGCTTAAGGTGAAGGTTTTGGCCCCTAAGGGAAAGCATCCCCCAACTTAAAGCATTCTTGTTTGGGTCGAAGGGGGGGGGGGGGGGTTGGTAGGGTACTTGGGGTTTTGGGTGCATCGGGCCTTGGCTTTAGGGACTCGGGTTTGCGGGGGGTGGCAGGAGAGCGATTTGGATCATGCTTCCGACTGGAGGGGCTTCGGCCGGTGTGTTGAGAGCGTCATTTTGTAAAGCTGGCATCCCACATTCCCAAACCCTAGATCCCTAAATGGACAATTTCGACCTCATCGACCCGAAAACCCTAAACCCTCCCCGACCTTGCTGCCTCCCAGAAAGCCGAAACCCCAAACGCAAGACCGCGACTCCGAGACCTTTCTTGGAAGTTTTTGAGCACTTAGAAGTAGGGTTAAGGACCCCTAAAGTAAGGCTACAACCATAGTCACCTACTTCTAACCCGACTTACAAGTATCCGAAGGAACCTTCCAAGTACCCCTGTAAGCTGACATCCTCAACACGAAAGCACACAACATGCTCGATGCTCCGACAGAACCCGACAAAGGGGTTCAGGGTTTAGGGTAGAGGGTTTAGGGTTTAGGGAAAGTTTAGGGCTTAGGGTTCAGGGACCCCCCAACCCCCAAACCCACTCCAACCTCTCGAGCCCAAATATTTCAAGTTTAGGGTTGAGTGTTGAGGGGTTTCAAAGTAGTCAACACTCAACCAACAACCCCTCGCTTCAAGACCAAACGGAAAACACTGTCGGCCGCCACTCGGTCAAACTTTCGGTCCAGACTCTGGAGCCGAATGGGTTCAAGGCTAGGGTTTCGGGTTTAGGGTGCAGGGTTTAGGGTTTTGGGGTCTTGGGGTTTAGGGTTTAGGGTGCAGGGTTGAGGGTTTAGGGGTCTTGGGGTTTAGAGGCTACTATAGGCTACTATAGGTTTCTCATTCGGGCTGAGCAGCTCATTGTAGCAGCCGCCCTTGCCTTTGAAGCCGCAGCCTTGCAGTCGGGAGGTTCATGGAGATCAGGCATCTACGGCCATAGGGTTTAGGGTTTAGGGTTTAGGGTTTAGGGTTTAGGGTAGGTTGGGGTTTAGGGTAGGTTGGGGGCTGTTCCCCAACAGTCCTTAGTAGGGACCATAATGGGGGTGCTAAAATCCCTGTTACGGACTGTTAGTATAACGGGGAACATTCGAAGGCATATGGCATAGGGTTTAAGGCGTTTAGGAGTTTGGGGTTCAGGGAAAACGCTTTAAGTGGTTCTAGCTCCCTTGTGGTGTGGGACACAACTTTTGTGCAAGTACCCATGAACCTAAAAGCTTCGAGGATTCAGGGTGTGTGTGGGGCTGAGTAACAATGAGTCCACCCCAGTCCTACTTGCTCGCACGACAAAAGTCTAAGACAAAATGTGACCGCGCAGCACGTCCACAGGAGGGAAGGGTTCCAATCCAGGAAGAGGAAAGTAACTTTCAGCATGCACTTGCCAGCCCAATCATTCCCAACCACTGGTGGTCATTCTGCCATCCCCGCCGAACATGACCTCACAGGTGTTGCCTTATCCCGGCACGAAACCTCAATCCCCCAACCCTAACTAAACCCTAAGCCCTCAGCCCTAACAAAAACCCAACTGTCGCCAGCTTCTGAATTTTGAGTTTAGGGTTCAGGGTTCCGGGGCCCAGATTACAAGGGAACACAGAGAAAAGCCTGCAGATTAACCACTGGGCTTCCTTGGTACATGTTGCCTGGACTCCTGGACAACTTCTGGGCTAGTCTGGATGTCTATGGCGGATGGGTCTGTGCTTTCCTGTCGTCCTTTTCTTTCCTCCTCTGAGCCTTTACTGGAACTGGAAATGCAGGGGCTGCCGGTTGCAGGGTAGTGGTGCGCCAGTCCCAGTCAGGCCAGAATGAAGGTTGATAGATTGGGATGGAAGGGCCACCCTATTTTGGCAAAAACCCTAACACATATGTTCCTATACTACATGCCCGCATTCATTGCGAGAGTTCCCTGTCTTAGGACATCACAGCTAGCTTCCATCTGCCGTTTACGCCCTAGACCCTAGACCCTCTAGCCCACTCGAACCCCCAAACGCCTCCATAGTCGAATCCTCCGAACCCTCCACCCGGGCACGAGCTCGCACAACTGGGTGTTGCCTGGATGCAAGGGTTTAGGGTTTAGAGTTTAGGGTTTGGGGCCAGGGTTTAGGGTGAGAGCTTAGTCAGGGTCCAGCGATAGAGTTTGGAGGGTTTGTGGGCTTACGGGGCTTCTGGGTTGATAGCGCTAGCGCTGAGGTCGGCCGCCCCGTGCTTCAATAGGGAAGCAGTGCAGGGACCTTCCATACGGTACTACCGGGAGCGGGGGGTGGGGGGGGGGGGGGGCAGCTCTAGGCCAGGGCAAAAGGCGCCCTAAACCCTAAACCCTAAACCCTAAACCCTAAACCCTGAACCCTAAACCCTAAACCCTAAACCCTAGCGAATGTTGGATTGAGAACCCAGGGGATGCTGTTCTGGAGGTCCTCAATCCTAAACCCAGCCAGACCCAGAGTAACCGCAACCTAGGCATAAGAAGGGTGCCCCTGTTGGCTTAAAGGGGTTTAGGGTTTAGGGTTTAGGGTTTAGGGTTTAGGGTTTAGGGTTTAGGGTTTAGGGTTTAGGGTTTACCCTAAACCCTAAACAAGGAAACCTAACCCCCCCCCCCCCCCCAAAGAAAAAAAAGAAAGGACCGGCCTCATTGGGGTCGCCAGCAAAGCCCATGTCCTGGGTCCTCTGCATCATCTCAGGGCCACACCTGGGGGCCCCCCCAGTGCGGTTTAGGGTTTGGGGCTTAGGGTTTAGGCCTCAGGGTTTAGGGTTTAGGGCTTCGGGTTCAGGAGCGCGGCAGTATTTTCATTTTCAACTTATGGGAAAGAATCAGAAATTAATTATAACTTTATCTTTAAGTCTGGGATTGAGATCAAGGGTCGGCGTGTGGGTGGGGACTTTTAGCTTTCGGGCTTGTGTTGTGTGCATGTACGTGCGCTCGCAAACCCGCGCGCGGAAACCCTGTATCCACCTCTATGTCCAAAATTGGGCTTACAGGGTTGGAGTTTAGGAGCCTAGACCAATCCCAATCCACTAAGCCCCCTGTAAAACCCGGCAGACCCTAAACCCTAAACCCTAAGCCCTAAGCCCTAAACCCTAAACCCTAAACACACAAAAAGCCAGCTCTCAGGTGGCCAGGCCCGCCCATAGGAAAGCACGGCCCACAGCCGCCACCGCAGCCTTTCCCTGAGGGGCTTGAGTGGTTTAGGGTTTAGGGTTTTAGGCTGTAGGGTGTAGGGTTTAGGGTTTAGGGTTTTGACACGGGTTTTGGGTTTAGGGTTTTGGGTTTAAGGTTTAGGGTTTGGGGGTGGGGGCGGGGGGGGGGCGGGGGGCTTTTAGGGCCATAGGGTTTACACGATTCTTAACAGGCAGTTAGGGCGAGGTACAACTCTATCACCCTAAACCCTGAGCCCTAAACCCAATTGCCTAGATTCTTACAAGGCGTCGACCTGGGTTCAGGGCCTAGGGTTTAGGGTTTGGCCTGCAATTCAACTTGAAGGTCTGTGTCAACCTTCTCCGTCCACGTGAGCCACTGACTCGCACAGTCTTCCCCAATGCTCCGAGCGCTCTAAATCCGAAAAAAGACAAAGCCCTTAATTTAGGATTTAGGGTTTATAGGGTATAGGGTATAGGGTTTAGGATTTAGGGTTTAGGGTTTAGGGGTTCGGGACAGGGTAAAGGGTTTAGGGTGGCCATTGCGCCCGAAAGAGTTGGCTTTCCCGGTGCATCGCTGCCCCACCCCGACCCCCTCCTGCGTGGGTCATGGGTCGGAGCGGTGGATACCCTAAACCTAAACTCTAAACCCTAAACCCACATCCTAAACCCTAAGCGATAACCCTGTATTTGCATCAAGTTCTTCACAGCGTAGGGTATTTAGGGGTCTAGGTTGGGGTGCGGGGTTAGAGGAGTTTGGGGGTTTCATATTCTAGGGGCATTTCGCGGCTACAGGGTTTAGCCACCCTGAACCCTAAACCCTAAACCCTAAACCCTAAGCCCCAAACCCTAAACCCTAAACCCTAAACCCTAAAACCCTAAACCCCAAACCCTAAACCCTGTAAACCCTATAAACCCCAAACCAGAATGCTAACCCTTAACCGGAGAATCCTCCCCTGGTCAGCCCAAGCATCCCATACCGCACATGCAGCCGAAACATGGGCTGCCGGGGCCTGGAGAGGGTTTAGGGTTTAGGGTTTAGGGTTTAGGGTTTAGGGTTTACATAGGGGCTTAGGGCGACCCAAGAGTAACCTAGGAATGCCAGGGGTGCCCTTGTTGGCCTTTTTTGGATTAAAGGGGCTTATAAGGGAACCTCAACCCTAAAAAAAGGAATCAGGGCTTACTCTGGGTTCGAGTAAGGGTTGAGAGGGCTTCTCTGTCTTGAGACCTGTGCTTTGCTGCTATGAGTGTTATACGATACACAATGACGAAGGTAATTGGACATTTCTGACCATCATGTTCGTACTGTTTGGTTTGGGGGGGGGGGGGGGGGGGGGTGGGATCGGGTTTGAGGGTTTAAAGGGCTTAAAGGGTTGAGGTGGCTTTGTTTTGGGAAGTGTCTTGGAGGGTAGCCCAGGCCCTTAGAATCAGGAGTTTGGGTCTAGGGCCACAGGGTTCAGAGGTTGCACCTTTCTGAAGAAGGAAGGGTCTGTCAATTGTGTAAGTCTTTGACGTTGGGACACGATCCAAATGTCCTGCGCTTTGAAATGGAGAAGAGCCGAAGTGCCACCCCAGCAAGACCCCGGCAGACGGCCTGCACCTAGAAAACCTAAACCCTGCAACCCTGAACCCTAACGTTAGGCTCTGTACTGATTCACTTCTGCTGCCACCTTCCTGGGGGAAGCACCTCGACTCAACGATGTATTCTCCAGGGGCTTAGAGGCTTAGAAATCCCCAACTTGTGAAACCCTTTTGTTGCATTCTGCTTTTGCATCCAAGCATGGACTAACGAAAGACTTTCTACGAACAGTCAACACCCTGCCTTGTGGCCCACAACAGCCACAGCCGCAACCACAGCCGCCGCAGCAGCCGCCGCCGCAGCCGCAGCCGCCGCATCCGCCGCATCCGCCGCAGCCGCCGCAACCACCGCAACCTCCACAACAACCGCAGCCACCACCGCAGCAGCCGCAACCACAACCACCGCCGCAACAGCCGCCGCAGCAGGGCCCTGGCACAGGTTTAGGGTTTGGGCGGGAGTCGCTAGATGTCTTGGATTCCATTCCGTATCGCGAACGTCTTTGCTGCAGGTGCAGTCGGTCTGCTTATAGATGCACATGACATATGGTAACGTAACTCCTGACTTGTCTTTGTCGTTGGTCGTTGTTCTATAGGATGTACGAGAGGAGGAGGCTTCTTGTCATGGCTCACAGGCTGAAGGGACAAAGATGCACGAAAGGAAAAGTAAAGGTTAACCACTCCGTACCATCATGAGTCTTTCTACGTGACATGAACTCTCTTGACAAGGAACACGCCAACATCAGATTCTTTGAGTCAGTCCCAACAGCACAATTAGACCACGAGTGCAGGAGATGCAGAAATTTCCTGGTTTTCTTTAAGTTAACGAAGATGAAACACATTGTCTGACATGTAATGAAATGACCCGTTTACTGTGAACCTAGCTCCTCATTTTCTTAACTTCGTCTTTGGCCTTGCATAGGTTCCCGACTCCATCCCCAATGCTCCCAGACACGCCCCAAACCCTCCAAAAACTCATGACCTCAACATACAGTAAGGTTTTAGGGTATAGGGTTTAAGATTTAGGGTTTAGGGTTTAAGGTTCTACAGGGTGTAAACACCTCACAAAGTAAGTTCAGCCCCCTGAGTAACAAAAGGCTAGAAATTAACCAAGGGCCCTCAACTTAAAGAAATCCAGGGTACCCCCTAACCTGGGGATCCCCTTTCTTATCCAGCGCAGTCACTGTAGCTTGTCCAAAGCCCCCCAGGCCCCAGGCACGAGGTACCTAATCGAATTCCTAACCCCAGGCATGAGACACTCAATCTAATTCCCTAATTCCCTCAACCCTAAAACCCCTAACACCCCTAACACCCCAAACCCCAAACCCTCACAGTGCTTTTGGGCTCTGCACTTTAAGGTCCCTCCATTGGGATAGAGATGTACTTGGAGGTTCATGGGTACATATAATCAGAGTTATAAGGACCCTAGATACAGTCATAACCATACTTAAACTTTTTATAACCCTACCCGTGAACCTCCTGGTAGTTCAGGGTCTTTGGGGTCTAGGGTTCAGTTGTAGGCTTTAAGGCCACGGGTTAAGGGGCCAGCGTTTAGGAATTCGGGTTCAGGAAGAAAGGCGTTTCCAGGCTTTAGGCGCTGAGTTCCCCTCTCAGGCCCCGAAGGCCCCGCAGCAAACCCACGGTTTAGGGTTTAGGGTTTAGGGTTTAGGGTTTAGGGTTTAGGGTTTAGGGTTTAGGGTTTAGGGTTTAGGGTTTAGGGTGCCTGAGCACATGCCGCACGGCCCACAGCCGAAGTTCTGCATGGGCCCGCAAGCGAAGCAGCCTCCGCTCGGTCTACGCAACAGGTGGCCCAAACCTTGGGGACGAAATGAACCCTAAAAGGGTTTATGGTTCATATACCTTAGTAGGAATTATAGCAGTATAGGGTATAGGACCCCAATTTTAGGGTTCATTTGGTCCCCAGGAACCTCGGCCCTGCTTTATGCAAGAGAGGGCCCCCCCACTTACAAGTAGTTAGCAAGAGTTGCATATGGACATAGCAGACTTACAAGTACTTAGCGTGAGTTTGACATAGGCAACTTAGGAAGTGGACTTGCAAGTTCCGTATCATTTTCAATGTATTTGCACCATGACATGTTTTGATTTTGGCAAAGAGCTGACTTTAGCCCCCCCCAAAAAGCACAGAAGAGTTTGGAGAGATTTAATAGCATATTTCGAAGGGTTTTGTTGGTGTTAGATTTGAGTTTAAGTGTTCCTGCCCACCATTGTTTTTCTAGTGCAAGCTGCGGATACCTGCGCGCCCACGCCTCAATCACGCCGTGATACGCGAGGAGACACACGCGCCCACACCCTGTTTCTGGCCATGCGCGGTTGCGGACAAAAGCGGACACAAGCGGACACACACGCGTCCACATGTCTTTGGTGGCATAAACATGCGGTCACACACGCGCCCACATGGTTTTGGGATCAGAAGTGTGCGGACACATACGTATCCACACGTTTTTGACGCCACATGTCTGTGGCCACACAGCTGCTCGCATGCCTGCCCTCTCTGAAAAACAGTAACGTCTCCAAGGTTTAGGGTTCAGGGTTCAGGGTTTAGGGTTTCGGGTTTGGGGTGCAAGCGAGTTCCCCGCTGAGCAGCGAAACATACTGCAAACGAGTTTCAACATGGCAGCCGCCGAGACAAATATGTAGAGCGGTTCTTGCTCACGGTTGCTGTTTGTGCAAATTTCGCAAAGCCAGTCCCCCAAAATTCCCCCCCCCCCCCCTTCCGAAAAAAAAGCAGGGCCCAGCTTTGTCTGCTATCTTTTCCGATATCTTTCCATATAAAACTCTGTATCTCCCTTATCCAGGCTGGTATTGTTAGGGTTTACTTAGCAGACATGTGGGTTGTTGTCAAAATGCTTGTTCCCGAAATTGACGTTAAATCGGAACTCCCTCGGTGCCGCCTTATGTCCTGAAGGAAAAAGAAGCTGATTGAGATGGAGTAGCAAACGCGACATCTGAAGGATCCAAGCATGATTTCCTAGAAAGGGTGCTAGCGCGGACCATTTTTCAGGCGCTGCTGTCGGACGAGTCGTCACAAGAACTGCTAGTGTTACTGCTACATACTGCTGCTGGAGTTCTGGCGCGAGCGAAGGTTTCTCCGCTGTCGCCACTTGCGGGGCTCGAGCTCCAGCAAGCATAGCACTATCGGTTCTATGGTGTGAATGGGCCATGGTCTGCCGGGGGAGTTTGCGTTGACATTTTGCTAGCGCCGTGCTAGCGCGGCGCTAACGCAAAACACTGTGCCGGATTTTCCAAGATCTGATACCACGACGTAATGAACGACGAAAACAAGCCAGGAGCAGCACATGTACCAAGTATAACAAGAATATCGTTTCTTTCTTGTCATCGCTTTTCCTAGAAAAAACCCCTATCCCCTGGCAACAGGGCCCCGTCAATTCATAACGAAGAGGCGCGGGGTTATTACACCACCCCGGATGTTGTACGCATATTTCGGGTGGTGCGCCTGGCTGGGCCTTCTCAATCAATCTCTGTTGGGTTCGCTTAGTGGTGACATGCGAAATTTGAAATAATGTTTGTTGATTTTACCTAGCGCGAACCTAGCGTTTTCCTAGCGCCACACTGGGGTTTTAGGGGATCCCCCTCGGTGCCGCCTTATAGCAAAGACATGAAAATAGACCGGCCAAACCAATTAATGTAAATTAAAGTAACTGAGCAGACACGCGAATTTTGAACGCAACCCATGTACTGAAAGTAAAGACCTTGTAACGGATTTGTATCTGGACTTACAGGGGGGGGGGGGGGGGCCACTCTTGTGTGGCAAGAAGCCAGGAAAGCTCCTAAACCCTAAACCCTAAACCCTAAGCCCAAAAGCTCACGGTTGTGGGATGTCGGGTTTTAAGCTCAAGGTTCATAGGGCCCACTTAGGAAACCTGAAGCCTCTCCTAAGGTAACATTGACTTGCACCCCAGAATTCTTCAAGGGCTTCATCAGGGTTCAGGGTTTAGGGTTTAGGGTTTAGGGTTTAGGGTTTAGGGTTTAGGGTTTGGGGTTTGGGGTTAGGCTTTTGCAAAGCTGTAGGGACCAGGGGCCTGGGGCTTAGACTTCCATTCAAAGGCTTAGTAAGGGTTTCTGTTGCTCATAAGGCTTAGATCGATCGGAGCGCGCAAGCCCTAAACCCTTACCACTCTACACTATGAACGCCCATCACGCATAACACCCCTAACACCCTGAACACCCTGAACACCCTCAACACCCTTAACGCCCTATCGCTTCACACCCTCACACACTTCACAGCCTTAACACCCTAACACTTTACACCCAGGACACCCTGAATCGGAGCCTTTCTCTCCACCAGGGCCAGGCCCTGGGCTAAGACCTGAGAGGGGATAGTTTTGGTTTAGCTAGGGTTCAGGGTTTAGGGTTTGGGTTTGGGGTTTAGGGTTTAGGGGTTTAGGGTTGCGGGTGTGGGGGCTTCGGGTTTGGGGTTTAGGGGTTTTGGGGGTTTCGGGGTTCCGGTTTTTGGAGTTTAGGGTTGAGGGTTTAGGGTTTTGGGGGGTCAGAGCTTAGTGAGGGTCGAAGGCCCTAAACCCTAAACCCTTAACCCCTTAAACCCTTATACCCTTAAACCCTTAAACCCTTAAACCCTTAAACCCTTAAACCCTTAAACCCTAAACCCTGAACCCTGAATCCAAAACCCGAAACCCGAAGCCCAAATCCGAAAGCCGGAGCTTCCTACGCCTTGAACAAACAGCTCGAAACTCTTAACGCATCAAACGTCGCACCCTCGAAAGCCTCGATATTAGGGTTTAGGGTTTAGGGTTTAGGGTTAGGGTTAGGGTTTAGGGTTTAGGGTTTAGGGTTTAGGGTTTAGGGTTTAGGGTTTAGGGTTTAGGGTTTAGGGTTTAGGGTTTGGGTTTAGTGTTTAGGGTTTAGGGTTTAGGGTTTAGGGTTTAGGGTTTAGGGTTTAGGGTTTAGGGTTTAGGGTTTAGGGTTAGGGTTTAGGGTTCAGGGTTTTGGGCTTAGTGTTTAAGCCGGGTTAGGGTTAAGGGTATAGGGCTTGGTGTATAACTGTATAACTTTACACACCCCACCCTGAACTCGAACGCTACGCTGAACACTCAGCCTGCACCCTGTCCCCAAACCCTGAACTCTGAACCCAAACCTAGCTGGAGTAGAGGGTTTAGGGTTAGGGTTTTGGGTTGAAGGTATATCTATGCCCACCAATTAAAGCAAATGGTGGAGGGACCATATCATGAGTTCACTGACCATGTTTGCTATGTTGATATGCACAAATCTGTAGGCTACTCTGCTGTGAACCCGAAACCCAAAACCAAAAACCCAAAACCCCAAAACCATAAACCCAAAACCCCAAAACCCAAAGCCAAACCTTAGACCCCAAATACCCTGCCCCCACCTCCGCATCCCCTTCCTTCGAAGCCTTGCCCGCCGCAGCAGCCACCTTCGCTTCAGTAAACCCTAAACCCTAAACCCTAAACCCTAAACCCTAAACCCTAAACCCTAAACCCTAAACCCTAAACCCTAAACCCTAAACCCGAACTAAACCCTACCTCGGGTTTCGGGGGAGCCAGGCCGGGGGGGAGGGGGGATGGCCTTCCCGGAACGATGCCCTTTAACTTGGCAAGCCCCCAGACCCACCCTCCACCCTGTAACCCTACCTTAAAGCTACGTACCGTAACGTACCCCTCCCTAAACCCTAAACCCTAAACCCTAAACCCTAAACCCTACACCCTAAACCCTAAACCCTAAACCCTAAACCCTAAACCTGAAGCCCCAAACCAGAAAACCCAAACCTGAACCCCAAACCTTAAACCCTAAACCCTAAACCTTAAACCCCTACACCGAGCCCAGCCTTGCCCTTTGCTGCCGCAGCCTTTCCAGACTTAGGCTTTCAGGTTTCCGGGTTTAGGGTTTGGGGTTCGGGGTTTGGGGTTTAGGGTTTAGGATTTAGGTTTAGGGGTTTAGGGTATCGAATTTGGGGTTTAGGGTTTAGGATTTGGGGTTTAGGGCTAGCCCTGAACCCTGACATTGCTGGGCCTGGTCTCCGCTAAACCCTTGTGCCCTGGAGGGTTGGGGTTCCCCAAATACCCTAAAGCCTCAAGGGTTTAGGGTTTAGGGTTTAGGGTTTAGGGTTTAGGGCTTAGGGTTTAGGGCTTAGGGTTAGGGCTTAGAGTTCCAAAATGAAACCTCTAGGGGGGTTTAGGCTTCAAGGCATTCGGGACTTGGGGCTTTGGCAAGTGGATTAGGGCTTAGGGTTTAAGGTTTCGGGTTTAGGGATCTCAGGCTTGCGAAGTTAGGTTGGTAGGGGATAGGATTAGGGGACCCTTGGGGATATAGACCCTCTCAACAAGGTCCCTGTTCAAGAGAGCCAGGCTTCAGAAGGGCTCCCCTTCCTAGGAGTTTTCAGGTTTAGGTCGTGCCCGCCTCATCATAAGACCGTCGCTGCGAGTTAGGATCGAGGCTAGACCCCCGAGTCTCTGTCGAAACACACATCCTCATGTCTATGGACCCCGTGACTAAACATGTCTAACTCCACAAAACCCAAAACATCCGAACCGTTATAAATTTAAAAGGGGGGGGGGGGGAGGATAATTCAAAATGACGAACCCTGTAGGTATATACACTCACCAATATTAGAAAGAAACCGTATATACACCCACCAAAAAAAGTAACAGAAGCCCTGCTTCGCATGAGCCCTGTTACCTGCAACCGGCCTGCGTCGCAATTTCCGGGCCCTACTGGCCCTTGGCAGCCGCCACAGCCACCACAGCCGCCGCAGCCACCGCAGCCGCCGCAGCCACCGCAGCCGCCGCAGCCACCACAGCCGCCACCTACGAGGCAGACAGGAAGCAACAACACAAACTCTCAGGACGAATGGCTTGCAGTGTGTTACAATCGGCTTGAAACAGGGTTTATGCTACCAGGGTTAAAGCGCGGCTTACGTAGGTGTGGGTAAGCAGCAGCGTTAAAGAACGGTCTATCAAAGGGTGCTAGAGGATTTGTCGGATTGCCGGGAAAAAGCCTCGGGGTTTGTAGGGCATATACTCGAGCAGAGGTTCTTCGGATGATAGGGCTTGGGGTTTAGGACTTAGGGTTTAGGGCGCGCACTTCGAGTTTCCGAGCTCCAGATTTGATCGCACGAGCTTAGGAGAGATAGGGGATGTAGGGCTGAGGGCAAAGTTTAGGGTGTAGGGCTTTATGGCCACAAATAAGGCAGCCGATGAAGTTGAAAGCTCATCTGTTGGCGGAGGCCTAGGGTTTAGGGTGAGGTGCTATTGTTATTACAAGTGCTACTTCTGTTTTTTCTTATGTAGCACGTCTTCAGTTCTCCAGAGGCCCTGATTCGGCGTGTGGTGTGGGAGCAGGGAGGGCCGTAGGGTCCAGGCTCTACAGATTTAGGGTTTAGGGTTTAGGGTTTAGGGTAGGTGCTAGGGTTTTTCCGGGTAACTAAAGCTTGAGGAAGGAAGCCAGAATGCAAAAAAGAGCAAGGGGTTGAGTTCCCCTCTGAGTGTCCAAGCCCAGTGAAGCCACGTTTCAAGTGGCTTCATTCCTCCCTAAGGGCCCAAGACCCCAAATTACAAGGCCTTTGGGACCCCGAAACAGATGTTAAATAACTTGATCTTGGGCCGTTTACCCTCAACCCTAACCCTCAACCCTCAACCCTCAACCCTCAACCCTAAACCCTAAACCCTAAACCCTAAACCCTAAACCCTAAACCCTAAACCCTAAACCCTAAACCCTAAACCCTATTCAACCAATCTTCAAAACCAAGCACCCTGCACTCTAAGCACACGGCACGTCGTGCTTCGGGCTGATAGGTTCGCGCTTCATGAGCATTAAACCCTGAACCCTAAACCCTCCCAGACACCCTAAACGTCCCTACTAGCAAACCGGCTTAGGGTTTAGGGTTTAGGATTTAGGATTTAGGGTTTAGGGTTTAGGGTTTAGGGTCCCCCCCCCCCCCCCCCCCCCCCCGCCAAGTGCCTGGACCCATGTAGCCACATCCAGTGCAACCTGCACAAGCTCTAACCCCGCTCAGGGTTTAGGGTTTAGGGTTTAGGGTTTGGGGTTTAGGGTTTAGGGTTTAGGGTTTAGGGTTTAGGGTTTAGGGTACGCTAAACATTTGCAGAGGGGCAGTCCGGCAACGCAAGGATATTCCCAAACCCTACCCCCAGCCATTCACCCTAATTATAACCCTACCACCCTAACCCCAAAACCGGAAACCATGTGACCCTACTAGCACAACCCTATAACACTACAACCTTGGCTCTTCTTAACCCACCCAGCAGTTCCGGGCTTTGGGAAATCAGCCCACGACACCGTCCACTGTCAACTCTCAACTACCCACATGGTTTAGGGTCGAACCCCTTGGTAGCGCAGTAACCGTATTATCATGAGTGCACCCTTTTGCAAGGGAACCTTGAACCCAGAAAAAGGGGGAAAAAGGGTGCTTAGGGTTTAGGGTTTAGGGTTTAGGGTTTAAGGTTTAGGGTGTAGGGTTTAGGGTTTAGGGTTAGGGTTTACTGGGCCCCAGCCCCTAAACCCAAATCCGCCACTTGGCTTCTCCCCCCGAGCGACTACGCAGCTAACTTTGCGACGCTGGGTTGCATCGGCTCTCC
>CAJNDS010001702.1:60000-156494 GCA_905221605.1 Symbiodinium natans
GGTTTGGGGCAGGGTGGGAAGGGCGAGGCGGGGGGAGGAATGAAGCTGTGGGGGCTCATTACACCTCCCGACCCCCGACCGATTGTTAATCCCTGTTGGGATACCTAAGTTTCTCATATTCTATGTTACGAGCAGCAACGTTAGGGACCCCAAAAAATGGAGCTGCAATTTGTGCCTATGGAACGGCCTTCAGAGCTTCAGGATTCAGGGACATGCCGCGGATACTTGAGAATCTGAGGATCCAGCCCATACCCACAGCGCCACAGCCGCAACCACCGCATCCGCGGAAGCAGCTATTGCCTTCGAGGGTATTTCCCCTGGTGGTTTTGGGCCGAGGCGTTGGGGTGTAGGGTTTGGGGGTTTAGGGGTTCAGGGGAGAAGGTCCCGAGTTACGAGGGGCCGTAGTAGAGGAGGGATTTTGCAGGCATGGTAGTGCAGAGGACAGCCAGGACAAGGGTAAGGGTACAATGGATTTGGGGTAACAATGGATGGGCATCAGGTTGGGCGCGTCGGTGGGAATCTTGGCAGGTAGCCTGGGTACATGGTGTCCTCCCCGTTGGAGTGTGTGTTGAAGTTTAGGAAGTTTAGGGTGCCTACTTGCACAACCAGGCTTCCAGATACTGACCGCGCGCCTAGATGTTAGGGTGTAGCACGCATGTACTTGAGGGTTCTATACGCAGGGTAACTGTGGCAACTGTGGGTATAACCTTAAAGGTCCTTCTAACCCTACTCGTAAGTACCCATGAACCTCCGAGCAAGCATGTCAGAGCATGTTATGATGTCAAGGTCAGGACCTCCGTTTGGAAGTTGGCAAACTCTGTGAGCGGCCAAGAGAGCGGCCCATGACACCGAATGTCAAAGCAAAGCCAGGCACAGCCATGACGTCTGTGCCTTTCGGTCACTTGCCGGTCATAGTTTCCGAGTTTCCGAAATCAAAGCAAGCAAGCTTGCCTGCGTGCAGCATGCGCTTCAGCATCTGTCAGTTGTCATTGAAGTTTAGTCTTTGTAAGGTTCAAGGTTTTGGGCGTCTTCCCACGCAATGGCAGAAAAACTCGTGCGTATGTGGCACCACCACCACTCCGGGGTGTGGGGGCGGCACATGGTGCGCCGCGCGCGCAGCGACAACAACAGAAACATGAACCCAGAGGCCACCACCCCAACCCGTCAACCGGCGGTTTTGAGGGGCCTCAATTTCTCCGGAACCTCAAAACAGGCCCAAGGCTTCTTCAGGGCTGGCCAGGCCCAAAAGCAATCGCAGCGGGGCGCAGGCAAAGCCCACCCAAAAGCCTAACCCTAAACCCCAAACGTAAAAAAACTCTCAACTCCGAAACGCTACCGCCCTTGAAGCCACACCAGGCCCGGGAAGCCAACCAACCCTATGATACGAATATCCTGGCAACCCCAATTCCTAAAGCCCTATAATGCCCCTGTGAAGCCTATTCCACAAAAGCCCATCAACCCCCCCCCCCCTCCCCCGCCCAAGAAACACTACCAACCACATCCCTACGTACAGGGTGCAAAACATACCACAAGAAATCCAGAATACCCACCAAAATGCCTGGACCCTCACTATCCAACGCCATGAGCCCTATCAAACCCTAAGCCGCCACCCAAAAACGCTTTCAAACAGCCAAACCCTAAACCCTAAACCCTAAACCCTAAACCCTAAACCCTTAACCCCCTCATGGCGGCGCCTTGCTCTACAAATGGGCTGCTGCACCCATGGGCTCCTCTGTCTTCGGGCGGGCTTTTGGGCTTTCGGGTTGAGGGTGATTCGTTTAGGGTTTAGGGTTTAGGGTTTAGGGTTTAGGGTCTAGGGTTTAGGGTTTAGGGTTTAGGGTTTAGGGGGATTCCTCTGGCCTGTTTTTCGGGTTTCTGAACTGGTTAAGGCTTGCAGGTGTCTGTTGAGAACTGTTAAACTTTGAAGCGAAGGGCGTGCAGAGGAGAGTTGTGAGCATCCAAGGTCTCAACCCCTTCACCCTTAACCCTTAACCCTAAACCCTAAACCCTAAACCCTAAACCCTGAACCCTAAGCCATAACCAAACTCTGATCCCCTAGTACCCAGGCTGTCCGCTGAAGCATCCGGCGGCATCAAGGTCGCCGGGAGAGCCTCCGTTGGCTTCAGAGCATATACCATGACATGCCATGAACTACTGCAACCGGCAATTTCAAACCCAAACCATGGCTTCTGTGCTTTGGGTTTTGGGTTCAGGGTTTACGGTGCAGTGTTCAGGGTTTAGACTTCCCGGTCGAAGAAGGGGGATTCGTCTTGAGGGCCCTTGCTTCTGGGTGATCCTTCCAACTCCACCATGACCTTGGGGACGAAATGAACCCTAAAAGGGTTACCTTAATAGGAATTATAGTAGTATAGGGTATAGGACCCCAATTTTAGGGTTCATTTGGTCCCCAAGGGAGATGAAGCTCTAAGGCAACAAGGGCGGAGAAGCCAAGAGCCGACGGGTTCTTGGGGAGTTGGGTTCAGGGCCCATTTTGAGAAGCCTTCAAACTCCAAGTTGTGTGTGAATTCTGCACCCCTATGCGGCCACAGGCGACGTCCGTTGTGGATGACTTTAAGACCCCTTGGCCGGCTCCGGTTTAGGGGGATACGGTTTCGGCTTTCGGGGCGGATGCTTTTGCGAGCTCCTAGACCAGATCAACGTGCAGGTGTATGTAATCTAGGGTTCCGGGCACCCACCGAACCTCCTCAACCACCTCCTAATTCCTGAGTCGACGGGGAAGCCCAACCCTCAACCCAAACACTATTTGCTTAAAAGCCCCCCTGCAAAAAATACTCTTTCTTATTAAGGGTAATCAGGGATTATTATTTTGTGTTTTTTTGGGGTTCTTAAGCAAATAGTAGATATGGGGGAGGGGGAGGAGGGGTTGTTCGAAAGGTCCTTCAAGGAAATGAGCCGTTGGGATGAGAGTCCCTCGCTAAAGAAGGAAGCATGCTAGGGACTGGAAACTGACCATACATCCTACACCCCTTCATAAACCCGTAAATACTGCGTCTAAACCCTGAACCCATAACCCCAAAGCCCGACACACGCGTTCAGCCATGCCTCGACAAGAACTCGCTGGCTCCTGGGCGCAGCAAAGGCTTCTGATTTAAGGCTACAAAAGACCCACAACGATCGACCTCAAACCACAAGACCCGAAGAAACGCCGTGTCTAATTAAGACCCTCGAGCCCTCCAGCCCAAAATTATGCAGAGTTTTCGCCTGGCATCGTACGAGCTTCAGACCTTGAGGGCGCTGCCCAGAGACTCCAAAACCCCTTAATGAAGGAATATACCTTAAATCATAGTAGGGTTCCTAGTATGACACAAGGTATATTCCTTGTTTAAGGGGTTTTGGAGTCTCTGGGTGGTTGTGAAGTTGACTAGGGCTCGAGAGCTTTTTGACGTCTGCCACGCGCATGTCTGAGCTCTGGCGGTTCTGGCGCGTTTTTGAAACTCTCAATGCTGGACAGCACGTAGGCAAGTCGCAAGGTATTGACGTGGCCTGGATGCTTTGACGTGGTTGTAGCACCATCCATCAACTGTCGCTGGACGCCGAACTTCCAAGGTAAGCGGAGAAGCCTACGAAGAGGTGGCGGGAGGGCGGAGACCTAGGATGCGCAAGGTTTCTTCTTTGCACACTGCGATACAAGGAAATAATATACTAAAAGTGAAGTGAATTTATACGGAATGAAACGAAGTGTAAAGAGGCATCATGAGCGAAGTGAACATGTGTCCGCGCGACAAGATAATAATAATAGCGCAGGTTAATTGTATTTTACGGTTGCAAAAGGGCTTTGTTGCTGCAATTCTCATATTATTACAAGAAACGAGTGCGTGCGTCACGAACAAGCGAAACGAAGGAAAAGACGAATTATATTATAGCGCCAATACAATGATCATATTCGGGCGCATTTATAAACTAAATAAAAATACTAAATTATGGAGTCCTGGCCCTTTTCGAGCTCTCGTCGTCTTCCACGCAGGCACCTTGATGCATTTGCAGCATCGCGGCAAAAGGCGTATGTGCTTGCGTGATGCGCGAAGGCACTTGGCGTCCTCATCCTGTCCTTTCCTACCCTGCAAGCGTTTTTTTCCCATCCTGTAAGGCCAAACGTTACATTTCTGAGGGTGTTTGGCTTAGAGGTGCGACTTGGAGGAAAGGGCGTTTCGCTTGGAGGAGGAGGGTGTTTGGCTTAGAGGCGCCTTGGAGGAGAGTGTTTGGCTTAGGAAAGGGCGTTTCGCTTGGAGGAGGAGGGTGTTTGGCTTAGAGGCGCCTTGGAGGAGAGTGTTTGGCTTAGAGGTGCGCCTTGGAGAATTGAAATGTTTTTCCCTTTGTGGGGCTCGCGTTTTTGGACCAAATACCTCGCGCTAAATAAATTGAGATGTTTGGGCTGACTCCACGAGCTCGAAGGGCGCAGACGGGGTGCTTAGAACCACCTCTGCACCCTTTTCAAACCGGGCTAGGTTCGTTCCGCCTACGTTCCGCTATGTTCCGCCTTCTTTTGGCTTTTCCCCATGGTAGGGCTGGGTTACGTTCCGCTCTTCCGCTGGCTACGTTCCGCTACGTTCCGGGTTGTTTTCGCTTGCGCCCATGGGCTGCGGCGCGAGCTATTTGGTCATGGCTAGAAGGGCGCAGAGGGGGTTCTCAGCACCCCCTCTGCGCCCTTCGAGCTCGTGGAGTCCGGGGCATCCCGTTTCAGCTATATAACATTAGTTGAAACGGGATGCACCGGACTCCACTCTTTGCATCCCCTGGAACCCATGTTTCGCTCGGATAAGCTTTCAAGCGCACTATGGGCTGGTCCCAGGAAAAGTCCCAAGCACCCAAAAACCGGCGCTGGTAACGTATTCGGACGGCTCCGGCCCGGACCATCTTCGGTATGGCGCTCGTTTCCCATAAAAAGGGTGGCTTGGGAGAAAAGGGTCTATAGCCCTCCCATAAAAAGGGCGGTTTAAGTAGATTGAGATGTTTATCTCTTTGTAGGAGAAAAGGGTCTATTAACCCTACGGCCGCTTGCGGTCCCTACAAAGGCCTTGCAAGATTGCACCCATAGCTCTCGTCAGGAACCCAAACCCTGTGTTTTGCAGTAGGCTTTTCCATTCATTCAAAGCCCATGCAAAACGAAAACCTCCGCTGGTAACGTAATCGTGGCTCCAAAATCTCCCTATACACACCACAAAAAATGAAACGACAACTACCCATATATACACCACAAAAAATTGAAACGGTTAGGGTTTCCTTTCAACTTTTTGTGGTGTCCGTTTCAATTTGTTGTGTTATGTATATGGGATAGCTTCGTTTCATTTTTTTGTGGCGTGTATTGGGAAATAAGCGTTTAAGGTCTTCCTAGGTCTGCCTGCTCTGCGAAAAAGTTCTATGGCCCGAATCTGGGTTTCAAGTTTAAGGTTTTCCCAGGTCTGCTTGCTCTGCGAGAAGGCTCAATGGCCCGAATCTGGGTTTCAAGCTTAAGGTTTTCCCAAGTCTGCTTGCTCTGCGAAAGGTTCTATGACCCTATAGCCCGAATCTGGGTTCCAAGCTTCAGGTTTTCCCAGGTCTGCTTACTCTGCGCAAATGTTCTATATGGCTGGGTTTCAAGGTTAAAGGTTCTACCAGAACCAAATCAAGTCCTCTTTTTGCGCGAAAAGGTTGCGAAGTCACGAAACTGACCGGTGAATGTTGTTCGAGCTAATTTCAACTCCTTCTGACCAAAAATCTTGCCAGGCTTTAAGACGATTGTGAAGTCACGAAACTGACCGGTCAATGTTGTTCAGACCCTCTTTTCAGCGGTCATTTTCTCGTCCGCACCGAGCCTTTTCCCACATCCCTACTTCGCCTTGCTCTCGACAGAGGGGGCCGTGGCATGGAGTGCAGGCGATGGCAGGTCGTCTCCACGGAATGCCTCAAGCAAGCCGGCGCGCCAACGCGGACGTTCGCAGCAGGTCCGCACGAGGACGGAAACTCGTCGTCGCTCACCAAGGGGCAGATGTGCAGCGCTGTCACGCCAACAGCAGCGGCCAAGGTGCCGTAGTTGATGCCTCGCCGATTGGCGAACACGTGGTAGGTTTGCACAGCCTCGGAGAGAGAGGAAGTGGCAGGCAGACAAGCCGAGACTCCATGATGCAAGAGCATCTCCTCGAAGCTCGGGAAGGTTTGAACAGCTAGAACGCGCACCACCAACTGACCGCCGTGCGTGCCACTGACCTTGAATGTCATCCAATCATCTGCGGCGACCCGAGAGTATGGTGGTTGCCCTAATGACCGGGTCCGCCAAACCCCATGAAATTTTGCATACATTTCCGTAATCGGTTTGGGGTCTGGACCCCACTTGCTCCAGAAAGCTGAAAAACTGGTTAACGGTTCGGGTTTGGCACCATGTTTCAAAGCAGAACACTTCGTTCTGGCATTGGGCAGGTCCCTGAAACAGGGAATTCATTGGTTTTGACACCAAGATTTCCAGAACATATACTATGCCAACTCAAAACCCTGCACCTGTTGGCACTTATTGCGTTTGTTTTTTCCCACTTAAAATGGAACGCTTGCAGATGACGCATGTTTTTCTTGCTTGAACTTATGTTGAACATGTGCTCTCTGCCTGGCTATTGCTGTGTATTTGTCGCAATGTTGCGGGAGTCATTGTGTGGAAAGGCTAGTTGCCAATGACATGGTTTGCTTTTCCTGTCCCACCACTCCAACCATGCAACCAGGAAGTTGGACTGAACCCCAATGCTTTCAGCTGCAATCTTATGTCTTCGCCAACCGACTTCCCCGGGCATTGTTACAAAACTGCAGCTATTGACATTCTGTCACTGGGTTTAGTAAGATGTTTCACCATTTGAATCCACCCTTCAAGGATGGAATTGAGGGTTTAGGTGTTTGGAGCTGGTTCGTGTTTAGAGTCTTAAAAAACCCACCACCACCCTGGACCTCAGGACTTGAACTACCCGTGCTCTTTTCTTTTATCTTCTTGCTCGCCAAATCGCTCCTTTCAAGGACCGAAACGAGAAACTTGAAACATGGGTCAAGGGTTCGGCTTTGCTTTGGTCGCAGTGTCTCCAAACAAAGATTGCATGCCCTGACTGGAGACCAACCTGAATTTGTCCAGGCCCTGCGAACGGGAAGCATCCTGTCGCAACAGCCTTTTCTCAGCTGCTTGAAGCTTCTGTCTTGTTTCAGCCAAGTTACTCTCCAACTCAGCTTTCTTTGTCGTTAAAGCTGAGATGGCCTTTTCCTGGCTATCTGCCAGAAGTCGAGTTCGCTTCAAAGTACACTTGAGCTCTTCCACCTCATTCTCCAAACAAGCGATTTCCAAATCTTTGCCATCTTTTTCGAAGGTTCTCCTGACCCCGCGTCTGATGGTTTGATTCGAGCAAGGCTCTGCAGTCGGCAGTATCGCAGGTCCAGGTCTCTCGCTTTTGGTGTCTCCCACAGATGGCTGAGCTTCCTGTGCTGCGATTGCAGTATCACCCCTTTGGGAGCTGGCCATTGACGATGATCTCACACACAGTATCGACAATGATAATATATGAGAAATGTTGAGCACATTATTTTCTATCACACTGGTCTGTCAAACCCTTGCAATGCGACAACATGCATGCTGCACATCTGACAGGCAGTGCTGGGCAGCATAAGCCTTCACACAGTACAACACATTGCACATCCATTCGCAACGGGCACCATTCTAGCATATACGTTTTTCTTTTTTTTCATGGGCTTGGGACCTGTTCCCATCCTGTGGCCTAGGCATCTGTGCTTGCAAAACAGTACCTCGCAGACTCGCAGACTCGCAGCATTGGATATGGGGCCTTGCAGTCTCCGGCTGCTGACAGTTGAGAACAGTACTTAGCCCCACTGACTGCCTGGCACTTCGATCGTCAGCTGACTAGTTTTCACAGACCTTACACAGCACATGATCTTTGTAGTGCTTTCCGGCACTTGTTCCTGGTCTTGGGACTTTTGCCCTCACTCGGCCTCGGTATCTGTGCTATGCCATCTAGCTGGCCCCTGCGCCACACAGCACCTCGCAGAATCACAGCATTGGGTATTGTCCTTGCAGTGTTATGCTGACAGTTGAGAAGAGTACTTAGCCCCACTCACTGCTGGCACTTTAGATCTTATTAGCTGTGAGTCTTCGAGGATCTCGAACTCTGCTCACATCTGGCTATTCTGGCTATCGTATTTGGTGGCCTGTGAGTCTGGCAAAACCTCAGACAGTAGGACCCTTGGATCTTGCCCTCGAGCTGGATCGAAGGCTTCACTGGAAAAGCACCGTGAGTCGGTTACAAAATCTCACGGTTGTGACCCTTGGATCTTGCCCTCGAGTTGGACCGAGGTTTCACCCTGTCTGAGCCTGCCTTGAAGGAGTTTGTTTTGATGGCCCGTGAGTCTGACAAAATCTCAAACACTATGACCCTTGGATCTTGCCCTCGAGCTGGATCGAAGGCTTCATTTCAAAAACACCATGAGTCTGGTGCAAAATCTCACGGTTGTGACCCTTGGATCTTGCCCTCGAGTTGGATCGAAGGCTTCACGCTGCCTGAGCCTGTGACTGAAGGAAGGCACTGAGCTTCACCAAGGCCTCGTTCTGTGCCAGGCTACCCTCCTTGTCCATCTGCTGCAGCCACTGGAGCATTGCAGGTGTGAAGGCCTCTCGTCCAAGCACTTGGCGAATGCTGTGATTCTCGTCATCGTCCCCCGAAAGTTCAAACCACACGCAGTTGGACGGAATCACAATGCTTGCTCCAGGCTTCAGCCTGGAAATCCAGCCATGATTTTCCGCTTCCAGTCGGATCTGTGTAGCTGTCATGCTTTCCAACTTTTTCACTTCCTCGGCTAGGGTCTTGCCACCCAGCCTCTCAGGACGGAACCCTCCAACTGCCAACTCCCCCTCCAAGAGAATCAGCAACATTGGGCAATTCATCTCTGTTCGCGCATAGATACTTCCGGTGTTGCTGTGCCTCTGGGCGAACTGAATCACGAAATGGTCCTGTGCCTCGGCAGGAATTCCTCGCAGTGGGTCATCGCCCAGGATGTCGGGCCAAGACCTCTGCAAGAACTGGGCCAGCCTGCCGGCCACAGCTTTCTTGGACACGATGGCGGAGCAACTGCTGCCCTGCACGAACTTCATCTTCTCTGCCACCCATGTCTTCTGCAACTTGTAGTAGTCCAGCTTAAAAACCGCATCTCGCAGCTGCTGGCTGCGATTCGTGTCCAGGACACAGGGCGGGCCTCCCGCCAAGATCTGCTGGACATTGAGGCTGTAGGACATGTTGCCACATGACTCTGTCATGCCGCTGCAGTCCTTGGCCAAGGCCATGCCCAGCTGCTCCAGGGTGTTGCTGGCAGCAACTTTGGCTATCTTCTTCCCAGCAGCTGTTTTCTGGGCTGCTTTCTCTGCGTCGCGGATTGCCTTTTTTGTGCTGTTCAGCCAGCACCTCACATCCGTGACCGTGTCTCTCGCTGCCTTGCACTCCTCAGAGGTTGTGTGGAAGTTTTTGGTCGCCTCGGTGATTTGCTGCCTCAGGGCCGCCAGCTGGTCCGCAGTCTGGTGTGTGCTTGTCTCATGCTCCCAACTTTTGTCCTTCTCATTGATGGCGGTTTCCAGGGTCTGCATGGCAATGGCCACACACCGGAACTTGGCAGCCTGCTCCTTCTTGATGTCTTCGCTTTCGTTTTCTGTGATCTTGTTGGCCTCCTCTTCCAAGGTCTTGTAAACTGTTTGCAGCCTCAAGAGCACGTTTGTCATGGTCTGCACTGCCTTTCCCTTTGCAGACTGCAGTGCCAGCTTCTCCAGGGGCAGGGACTTCTCCTGGTTCTCTTCTTTGTCTTTCTTCTGCTTTGCTTCCCTGGCTTTTCTCTCTGCAATGGCAGCGGCCTGGGCATGCATCTCTGCATCCCTTGCTTCCTCAATCTCTTTCAGCTGCCCCAGGTCTTTGCGGACAGTAAGCAGAGGGATGATTTTCTCACCACCTTCTTCCTCGTTTGCCTTGGCCTCGACTGAAAGCCTGTTCTTTGCTCGCTTCAGCCGGCTCTCATTCTCTTCCAAATATTCATCCAGCTCCTTCTCATCGGAGATATCCATTCTCTGCCTCAGTCCTGACTGGAACTCGTGGCCGTCGCGTTGTCGCACCTCCACCCCGTGGAACTGCTTCACACAGGTCTGGCCATTCTGCTGCACGGTCAAGGTGGCCGGGTTTGCTAGGAGTTTCTCCCAGCCTCCCTCAGCCTCCTTCAAAGTGTTGTACACCTTGAGCGACATTTCTTGAGCTGCCCAAGTTCTGAACGGTACGTAGACCTCCACATTGTCTTTGAAGGAGGAAGCAATCCTTCTTTCTTCCACATGGCCAACTGCAGAGCTGAAGGTTCGCTTTGTTCGGTGATCTTCTTGGGCTCGGGAAAGCTTTTGTTCTGCAAACCACTTCTTCCTGTCTTCGGGCGTCTTGGCTTTCAGCTCATCTTTGATCTTTTGTGCGTTCAATCGGCGTGCTTTTTCCTCTTCCGTTTCATCTCGGCCCTTGGGCTTGGCCAGGCTTCTATTCAGCCACTTCTCCGTTGCACAACAGCCGTTGCAGGCTCGCAACAGAGGGTTTCGGCCAGTAGCACTGCTACTGGCCATGTTTGTGGCTTCACCACATTTCTGGCACAGTAGCGCAGGAACCAGGCCAGTTTGGCTGCCGGACGCCTCACTTGGTGTCGGCGTGCTGCTCATGGCTTTGCGAGCAGCTGCACAGAACACAGGTTACAGCACACACAGACACGCACACACACACACACTCCGCTCCAGAACCAAAGGTGGCTGAAGTGTCTCCGCTCAGCAGACACACACAGAGTTTGCAAAGTCACCTGTGCAATGGCTACACACACCTGGCCCCCTTTGCCTCACTCCGCATTCCTGCATGGGATAACCGCTCGAGCACCGTGGCCCCGCCTATGTGTTATACTGTTTCTACAGGCTACGTGCAAAGTCAAGCAGGTGGCCTCACAAGGCCACCCACACCTATTCTAAATTACGAATTGTTGGCATGCATCCTCTCAATCATTTCTGTCAGTGTACAGCACCGACTTGCCCCGGACTCGTCTCAGGGGACTTGCCAAGTTCACGACATCGCAGCCTCTCTTCAGGGAGCCTTGGGGCCAGCACCTTTGCTGTTGTGGCCTTACTGGGTTGCACTTGGGCTCCTGCTTGACTTCAGCCTTCACTTCAGATTTGAGGTGAGACCCTGCCCCGTGACTGGCTGGCCCTGCACCATGCACACTGGAGCTTCCAGACCTCTTCTTGTCCACACATGAGGCTGCCAACGCCCTCGAGGCTTGATTGCCTTTCTTGATCATGCTCTCACACTCTTCGCTGTCATCTTGACAGAAGAAATTGAAGAAATCTTCAGCCTCCGCAGGGTCGTCAGACAACGCCGCGGGCGTCACTGCAGGAATCAACTCCTGCAGCTCCTGGGTGCTCAGCCTTGTCGGTTCTTCTGGCAAAGCACCATAGATGTATGCTTGCTCCAGCATTGGGCACAGCATGGAAGCCAAATGCAGGGGATGATAAGCGTTCCCTGCTGCCTTCAAGGCGGCAGTCTTGTTATCAAACATACGACACGCCAGGCCGCTGTGGCCTTGGAACATGAAGCGCTCCTCTGGGGTCACGAACCTGTGGAGTCGCTGCCGTTGCCATGGCAAGCAGTTCTTCACCTCCTCCGACAAGAGCAGGAACAACTTGGGGCCAGCAGTGCGAAGGGGCGGGATCATGTCATAGACAATCTGCTTCCCGTAATCACGCAAGGGACTTCGGTCTAGCTCTACAACGGCCACGGTCCCTGCTTTGCCTGCCAGCACATCTTCTTCAATCCGTGTGATGTAGGCAGCAAGGTTGCACCTCATTCGGTGGCTCAGTGAGGCAGGGTCCACTGGGGGCACTGCGGAGTCGATCAAGGTCCTCATGTCCACACGCCCTCCCAAGTCTTTGGCAGTGAATGGCACTGGCAAAGATGCCTCCGGGCCCAAGCAATCTCTGCGCATCCCCCGGATCCACAAACGCTCCCTGTCATGGGGGAAGATCGTCCTGAGATTGTGCACCTGTGCCTCGACACGGAAGAAAGGCACACAGAACCGGAGACGACTCAAAATCTCATCCAGGTACTGGGTTCCCTTGAGCAAGCGGGAGTTCTCCAGCACAAATGCCACAAGCTGGCCCTGCCACGCTTGGAATATGATCCAAGCCACACATGTGTCCATCACATCGCTACGACTATCTGATGTCCCCATTCGAGCCCCTGTGGCTGCCCACGGCCCACACGGTGGCCCTGCTGCAAAAACTTCTGAGGGCTGCAAAGTCTCGACTGAGAGATTCAGGATGTCTCCGTCGCTTCCAAGCTTCATCTTATCCAAGCTCCCAGCTCCCATGTGCTTGGCCAGTCCTCTGTAGTAGCTTATCAGTGAAGCCTCTGTGTCAAAGGCCTGGCTCTCGCAGTGCTCACTGTGAGACAACTCACACAATCTTCGCAGGCCTCCCAAGCCCACACATGGTTCTGTGACCCGCAAAGGTCTTCCGAGCGCTCTCAACACTCGTCCTGCTCGGAAAGCGACCTGTTCCAGATCTACAACACTTTCAGGGCTGCGCGGGCCCTGAAAGTCTTGCTCTGCCATGATGACACAGCCTGCGGCTGCTGTGCTGAGCTCTTTGCCCAGCACACAAGTGCAAGACTCTTGTAGCTCACAATACACCAACAGCATGTCACACAGTGTGCCCCTGAACCCAAAACCCTAAACCCTAGACCCTAAACCCCAAAACCATTAACCCTTAACCCTAAACCCTAGACCCTAAACCCTAAACCCTACACCACATCCATGCCAACATGCCTGCAAGCCATCTTGTGACACAAGCATGCATGTCAAGCCCGAAATTAGGATTTAGAAAGGGGTTTGGGGGGTGGGGGCTGCAAACTTGTTTTTCCTTCTTCAACAACAATTTTTTTTTTTTTTTGGGTGGGGGGCGGGGCTAAGGGGGGTTAAGGGGGATTTGGGGGCTTGGGGTCGGTTGGGGGTGGAGACGTGGCAAAACAGCACAGGACAGGGCGTGGAACATCAAGGACGGGCAGGACACGGGCGGGACACGGCCGGACAGGGCGGGACAGGGCGGGACACGGGCGGGACACGGGCGGGACACGGGCGGGACACGGGCGGGACATGGGCGGGACACTGGCGGGACACTGGCGGGACATGGGCGGGACGCTGGCGGGACATGGGCGGGACGCTGGCGGGACGGGGGCGGGACGGGGGCGGGACGGGACACGGGAGAGACACCCCCAATACACAATTGAAAGAAAAACCCGAACCGGGAGGGACATGGGAGGGACACCCCCCCACCCAAAAACCCTTCTAAAATCCCTTTTGCCCACAAAAAAAACACCCCCCAAGCCCCACGGAGCCCAGAAACCCCTCAGGCACGCTTTTTCTCTCGCTGTCAAGTGCTCCAGCCAGTGCCACCGTGCCCGTGCCCCATCCGGCTTCTGTCCCGGAAGGCACACCGGCAAAAACCTACAAAATCTTCTCGCCCAGGGCCAAAAGCCTATTGAATGCCTGAAGCCGCTGCGACTGCTCTGTCTGCTCAGCGGCTCCGGCTCCAGTGCTGCTTGTCGCCCCAGCTGTGCCAGGCTGGGGCTCTGTCACAGTCTGCTCAGGCTGGGTCCCGGGCCCCTTTGCCTTTGCAGGCCTACTCTTCTCCCGCTGCCGCTCTTCCCTGCCTCGTGGTGCACTGAGCAACCGCACCCGAGCCCTGCTCCTCTCGGAGGCCCCTCTGCCCTCTGACACACGGCTTCGAGTCGGGGCCACAAGCGTCACCTCCTCGGACTCGTCTGTGTAGTTCTCGTAGGAGGAGCTCGAGTCCTGCTTTGCGGCTGCACGGGCAGGAGGGGCACTCGTTGCCCTTCCCCGAGCCTTGTTTCTCTCCTCTCCCGGAGGTCTCGAGCTTTCGCGCTTCTCCGCCTTCGCCCTCCCTTCGTTTTGGGGTGGCTCCTTGGGCTCCGGGGGAGGCTGCGAGCTGCAGCGGTGCAGGTGCTGCTCCAGGTCGAAGCTGCGCCAAAACCTTTTGCCACAGTGCTCACACTTGTGCTCCGGCTGCAGCTCATCACCACGGTAGCGTGCCTGCCACTGCTTGCAGTACGCGTTGGTCTGCAAGTGCATTCCAAGCGTGCTCCGTGCAGCCGCCCTTTTCAGCCACTGGCAGACTGGACACTCGGAAGGCTGCGACCTCCTCCCCGAAAGGCCCGTGCAAGGGGTCTTTCTCCTTGCCACCCTTGGTGCTCCCAGGCGAGCCTGCTCGGGAGCCTGCTCGGGAGCCTTTCTTGCTGCCCTCGCTCCGGCTCCTGTGTCTGCTTCTGGAGCGGGCCTTTCGGTCTGGCGACGGCCGTGGCTCTTCTCCATCTTTCTTCTCCTCAGAGTCTGACTCTGAGCGGCCCCTTCGCCTCTTCCTCTCCAGATCTGCTTTGTCTGGCGACTCTCTGGCCTCCTGCTCTGCCGCCTCTGGCGCAGGCTCCCGTCTCCGCTCCTCGTCCTCGGAGCCGGAGCTTTCACGGCCACGGCCACCATCCCTTTCCTCACCACCAGCAGCCATCGCCTTCGGCGCCGGCATGGTGGCTCGTACCTGCAGGGCAAGGAAGTCAAGGGTTTAGGGTTTAGGGTTTAGGGTTTAGGGTTTAGGGTTTAGGGTTTAGGGTTTTGTGGGTGTTCAGGGCTTTGGGCTTGGGAGCTACAGATACAGATTGGACCCTCTCATTCGCCGCCTGCATGCCCTCAGTGCGGTCAGCGCCTGCAGGCCCCAAAACAGGCCCCGGCCTCTGACCGCACTAGAGCACCGGCTCTGCGAACTGGCCCCTCCACCTCTTCGCCGCCTGCATGCCCAGAGCACGGTCAGCGCCTGCAGGCCCCAAAAAGGCCCCGGCCTCTGACCGCACTCGGGCACCGGCTCTGCGAACTGGACCCCACCTCTTCGCCGCCTGCATGCCCAGACACTGTGGTCAGGACCCTCTGACCACAGTCCGGCACCGGCTCTGCGAAATGTCTTGCTCCCTCTACCCTAGCCCTAAACCCTCACCCTAAACCCTAAACCCTGAACCCTGAACCCTACACCCTCCTAAACCCTAAACCCTAAACCCTGAACCCTAAACCCTAAACCCTAAACCCTATACCCGCAAAAAAGCCCGCTGGCCTCTGTCGGGCTCACCAGGCTCACCACCCACCACACACCCATCTAGCTTGGGCTTGAGCCAAAGCTTCGCGCGACAAAGATTGTCCTCAAAAAAAAAACATGTCTGTGGTACAATGTCTCCTACTGTGACTTTTGGCTTCTGAGACTTTTCCAAACTTTCAGGCACCCAAACGCTGCCTCTCCTGCACTCTCTCAGTTACGGCATCATCAGGATTGAAGGCCACATGATGGTTTGACGTGGTGTACTGATGGGCCGCCTGCACCCAAGCGAAAAGCCAGGCCACGGCTGTGGCCTGGCTGGCATGAGATCGCAGGAATGTGTATCGCCGGCAGTTGCCATGCCGGGGGTCCCGGCACTGGATGAAAGCTCGTCTGTGGCCACTTGTGTGAGTCCAGTTGTCAAAATGCACGACGAAATCACTCATCCCCGGGATCCGACAATTTTGGGAAGGAACACTCGGGAGGTCCAGGGAGAGCCTGAGAGGTGCAGTCTGTGCACGAGGCCTCGCCCTGCGCTTTCGAGACACCGTGAAGCCTTGGCATTGCGCCAAAGTCCAGTCTTGCACTCCTGACAGATCTGGCTCTTGGAGCAGCATCTCGTAATACGCAGCACTGCCCGAATGAGAGATTTGTCGGAGCTCCCCAGGCTTTTCCCAAATAGCATCCTGAAAGCACAACGCTTTCAAATGAGACTCGGGCCTCTCCAGTAGTTTTTCAGGCAAGTGGTTGTCATCTCCTTGCTTGTGCCAGTCTCCGGGTTGTTCGTCAGTGCTCCAATCTGCCTGCAGCAGCTTCTTGAGCCATGCCAATTTGTTTCGGCCGGCTGGGTTATGCATCACCACTTCATCATCACACAGCAGGACAGGGTTTTCTAGACACACTACACTCGTGAGCTTTGTGGCATCACTGAGTGCCACCAACATGTCCCCAAAGTCATCCTCACGTGCTTGAACAAGACCCTGGGCAAGCAGTGCTTGGCATGCTCTGGCGTTGTAGTACGGCAGATGCAAAACCTGCACATAGTTGTCACCTAATGCTCGGGCCTGCAGCAAGGCTTGCAAGAAGTCCTCTTGATCACGTGGCAACAAGGCCCCAGTTGCCGCTACTGCTACTGGGCCTTCCTGCTGGTCTTGGACAAGTGCAGACAAGAGATTGTTCGCTTCCGGGCCAGCTGCGAATGCATCCAGCACAAGGTCGTCGTCTGTGACAAAATCCGGCAGCTGCAGTGCTGCAGCAGGCTGTGCTGCAATGGCCTCAAGCTGGCTCTCATGCCCTGGGGGCACCATAACCTGCACTTGCACTCTCTTCGCTGTGGAGGCCCAACACAGGCACTGGGAGCTCAGCAGGCCCAGGCCCTCTGGAGTCGCAAACAATGCCAGGTCCAAAGTGTGCTGCTGCACAGAACTGTAAGTCACAACAGGCTTCATTGGGTCGCGAATGTCCACGTTGAGAAAACGCAACACCTTCAGATGGCACCTGCGATCTACCTCTGCGACGCCCCGTTGCTGGGCACGCCGCTCCGGCCGAGAATCCAGAATGTAGCCATAAATCCGTTCTTCTGCTGGGTTTTCCGGGATGTCGGTCGGCATCAGAGCCTCGGCGAAGTTTTGAAGAGATAACTGCACCTCGGGCTGCAGAGCTTCTGACTCGGTGCCAAGAAGCAATGCTTCGAACAAGGCATGCGGCAAGCTGAAGAGAACGCCTGTCTGCAGCTGGCTCTTCAGATAGTCCACAATCATCCACTGCTTCCGCTGCAAGCCCCGGGCTTGCACATTGTCTTCGGCTCCGGCACACAAAGCCCGCTTCGTGGCTGTGTGCAAGGCGTCTGCTGCCTGCTCCGCCCCAAGCTCCTCCTCTTGCATAAAGTGATCGGCCTCATGATAGCAATAGATGCGAGCAACCTTGTATGTCTTTGTCTTCTGAAAGGCCTCATGCTTTGTCATGAGATGAGACAGCAACTCTGCCATGATGTGTTTTCTCTTCCACATTTGCAGCAGAAAACCACATTGTTCTTGCTTGGCGATCATGTCCAGCAGCTGTGCTCGTCGAGCACGAACACATGTCATGGCAGGCCCTTGGTTTCTTAAGGTTCGTCGCCCAGCAATCTTGATAAGCACATGCTGCCTCTCGGTACTTCGCTCAACTAGGCTACAGAAGGCCCTCTCCTGGATCTCGGCCCAGGCCAAGGGGAAGTGCTCCAGCTTGGCCTCCTCGCCACTCTGCGCAAAGGCATAGAGCTGATCGGCCAGGCCCCCTGGCGATTGTCTCCCAAACAAGTGTTGCAGCAACCAGGTGCTGCGACCCTGCTCCTTGTCGGTACTCCTCAAAACAGTCCAGGACAATCCGCTTGCTGTGCTGCAGATCGTACAGGTCCGGCCTAGCATAGTGAGCATAAGCCCCTGCAAGACGAAAGGGCACGTGGGAAAGATACTGCAGCTTCTCCGACATGATCGAAACCCACTTGTCACGGGCCTGCTGGTCCATGAGTGCCATGCCTGCCGCAACCTCGGAGGGCAACTCCAGCACGGTTTGGGTATAGCTTGTGCTGGTCAGTCGCTGGATGCTTGACAGCAATCGCTCGGTGAAACCAGCAGAAAGAACACACGATCGACGCCCTTTCCAACAGCACTTGAGGCTCACCTTGGCCTTTCGGGTTTTGGCTCGCTGAAGCTGCTCCTCATGGCAAAAGCATCCCTCAAACCAGTGGGCCCACTTCTGTATAAAGCAGGAAAACATCCAAGCCCACTCAACATAACCCAGGTGAAAAGGATCTTTCAAGGCACCATCGACAGCATCGCATAAGCTGGCCTCTGAGGACAACTGTTCGCGGTCCCAGTATTTGGAAAGTACTGGCCTGACGTTCAAGTAATGTTTCAAGGTCTGGTGCAAGGATTCCCATCGCCAAGACAAGAGCTCTCCATGATACCCCTGCACCAACTTCTTGTCTGGCCAAGGTGCCTCTGCCATCATCTTACTCAGGACCACTTCACGAAAAGACCGATTTGTCAGCAGCTTGCTCACTGCCGACACTTGTTTTTCCACTTGGTCCCACCGGGGGCATGACTTGCAGGTCTCCTCCAAGCTGTTGAAGAGGATGTGTAGCATGCCGGGGTGACTGAAACTGTTGGGAAGGAAGGCCTCCGCAGTCCCCTGCACAACAGCTTCCACACCAGCGCCAGGCTCCTGCAAACCTGCAACCAGTTCGTTCATCCTCTGCCCAGTGCCCATCGGCCAGTGAGGGATGCCCTTTTCGGTTCCCTGGTCTGAGACCCAACCCTTCACCTGCCTGCGGTAGACATCGAAGTGGTCCTGCCCGTTCTCTAAGATAATGGCCGATCTCAACCTTTGTGCCTTTACATAAGTTCGGGTTTCTCCACGGGCCAAGGTCATGACAGGCATGGTCCGGAAAGTGTGCTCAAATCCGGACCATGGATCTGCAGTTGCCACTGTGGGCGAGGCTCTTGTCAGAATTTCTTCGGTCATAGCCAGGTACTCGTAACCACATTGCGGGCTCGCATCCATGCTCAGATACCTGCTGACAGAGACATTGCGACACCGGACCTCTTTCTGCATGACACTCCTTCTGTAGAGCATGTGGAGCATATCCAAGCGAATCATCCCGGACCGAAGTTTCCCTCTACCCGGAACAGAAAGCAAAGCTCTCTGCAAAAGCTCTGGTGCCATGGCTCCAGTGATGGGTTCCAGGAAACGAGCCACACACTGCACTGCTGTGACAATCTCTGAGCTGTTCTGCAGTGAAAAATTGAGCCTCACCATTTGGATCTCTTGCATGGGGCTCAAAGTCTCTGTGTCCCTGCCATACCTTGCTGCATGTGCCATCCTGCCCCGGAGAGACAGGTCCATGGGCTCACCTGGCTCGAGGTCGTCCAGGTTCACGTCGTCCCAGCCGATCCCTGCATGCTCCATGTCCTCTGCAGCGACCTGCTCTGTCTCCGGGGCACTGGATACATGCACATGCGTGCTTGCCACAAGCGAGCCTGGAGTCCAGAGCTTCAGTGGCCCCTCCACTTCGTGGCAGAGTGACAAGAAACTAATGTTCCCTGGAACCTGAATCAGCCAGGCTTTTGCATGGCACAACTCTCCAAGCAAAACATCCTCCAGACCACCTAGAAGATGTTGCCCTGGAGCTTTGCTCAGTGCATTTCGCAGTTCCACTCCAGGCCTAAAAGCTCGCTGCAGCTGCTGTCCAGGACATTGATCCCGAAGCAAGCTTATGGCCTCATCAAAACGAAAACACTTATCCAATACCCAGCAGAAACAACCCCCTTCGTGCTTGAGACTATCTCCTTCCTCGCCACGCCGTCGGCGCCTCTGTGTGAGCCACTTCGAAAATTCATGGGACTCTGCCTCACTGGCTCTGTCCCAACAACTCTCATACACTTCTGTTGCCCTACAGGCCATTCTAATTTCTGCCGGATGCTGCTGGCCCGACCCCTCCTTTGGCAACAGAACATACAGAACAAGCCACTGAGGCAGCTTGCTCCCTGTCCTCGCTGGGTGTGCTTTGTTCGGCTGTCTGCCGGTGCCAAAGTTCTCAGGCAAAGCAACTCTCGTTGCCATGGTCTGCTAAGCTAGAGCTGCAAAAACAAACTGCTGTCAACAACATCTCAAACAACTATTCCGCCATTAGGGTTTACGGTTTAGGCTTTAGGGTTTGGGGGTTTAGGAAGTGGAGGGTTCAGGCTTTAGGGTTCTTCTCAAGTTGCAGGGTACATGTCTTAGGGTTGAGACTTCAGGGCCGCCTGTGTGGTTTTATAACAACTTGAAGCAGGGAACGTGTGCCTTTCGAGCCACTACTCAGCGAATTTCGGGGGTTGGGTCTTAAGCTCATCAGGAGTTGTGGGTTCAACCGGTTTAGGGAGAAATGCTGGGTGGACACTTTCCTTGTGGCAAAAACAAATCATGTGAACATCTCCCAGACAGGTGGCTGTTTCTTTTGCACGAAATTTGTACTCATGAGCCTGTGACAGCTACATCGGGAAACCCACCATCGGAAACACATAGTCTGGCAGACTGTAACCATGCCCAAAACCCGAGCTGGCGGACAACGAAAATCAAGCCATGATTTCAAGTAAAAACGGCTTGCAAGGCTGAACCCCCCTCGAACCCTCAAATGAGTTGGCGCACCCGGTCGCAGGGGCAACCACCATACCCGAGAGAGCCGGCCCTCGCTAGGGCGCCCCTCGATGATCTTTGGGGCGGCAGCGATCGCGCGTGCGTACTGCGGCTGGAGGTACGGGCTTCCATGGCCACGGCCCATCATGCTTCCATCGGGCCACTGGCCAGCAGCACGCGCCTGGGCCAGCGCGTCTCTGCGCCGCGCGAAGTTGTATGCCATGCGCCGCTGCCTGCCTGTTCTGGATTTAGCAGAAGTGATGTCCACGGCAGGATAGCAATGCCCTCGCCTTTTGCTCTTCTCCGCGCCACGATGACCGCGCAATCATCCCGAGGGGCGGCAGAAGTGGTCGGAGTGGCACATCCCGAAACAAGATCAAAGTTGTCGCGCCGCAGCCTGTCGCCCACAGCACCGAAAGAAGTCCCATGACGTGACTTTTTAACTTCCGGGCAGAAACATACCCAAACTAGCATGTATCCCAAAGCCCACTTGGGACGAGAGATAATCAGCATCGAAACCGGAGAACGGGCACAATCCTCAACTTGGCAAAAAGGGTCAGTTTAGGGATTGGATTTAAGTTTGGGTTTGGCATTTCTGTTTACAGGACAGTGAGCAATAAAGCGTCCCAAATCCTCAGCAACTTTGGGCTTACAGAGGTCTTGGTTGATGCCCGAAGCTCTACACAATCATAAGGGCTCAGACGGGGTTCACGAGAGGGATCAACGGTTCGAACACAAGCACACCTTAGAATCTTATATACCCAGTAGCACCCCCGAAGCCCCAAACCGAAAACACTTTGAAAGCCCATGTTCAAAGATGATGGTTGCGAGGATTCAGGTAATACCTGTAATCTGCTTCAAGCAGGGTTGGGGGGTGGTGGGGGATGGTTAGTGGCTAGAGTTTTACGTGTAGTTTTTGGTCTATGAAACATGGCGGTGGCGCACCCACCCGTTTCTGCTTTCTGCAGTCGCTGCTGGGAAACCTAAGGACGTGATGACGATCTAACCCTGCACCCGAAACTTTCACTAGGGTTTCGGGGGGTTTAGGGTTTAGGGTTTAGGGTTTAGGGTTTAGGTTTCTTTATAGAGGGTTTAGGGTTTCTTCTGGAAGGTCCTGGTGCTCTTTAACAAGTAACCGCCCTCGCAAAGCCAGATAGAAAACCCTAAAACCCCTAAACCCCAAGCCATCCTGACACCCAAGCCCAACGCCCCAAACCCGACAACCTAAACCCTACATCACAGAAACCAGAAAACCAAAACTGAAAACCCCAAAGAACCCTAAACCCTAAACCCTAAACCCTAAACCCTAAACCCCAACCTCTTCAACTTAACCCCCTGGAGACCCCGAGCATGGCTCAGCCCGACACCTGCCCCATCCCAAAGGGACCTTGACAGGGCTTTGAAGGATTTAGAGTTTCTCGGTGGTTTAGGGTTTAGGGTTTAGGGTTTAGGGTTTAGGGTTTAGGGTTTAGGGTGTAGGGGGTATTGAATCCTTGATGATACCCCATATGGGTCTAGATTTTAGGGTGGCTGTAGGGCTTAGTAAGGTTTTAGGGTGTAAGCCCTAAGCCCTGAAAGCTTCGAAGCCCCTAATCTCCAAGAACCCTGCGCTCCCTACACCCCTACGCCTCGAACCCTCAACATCCTTCCTAAATCCTAAACCATCAACATAAAGCCTAAACCCTAACTCTAAACCCTAAACCCTAAACCCTCGTACCTTCTTGATGGGGAGTACCAGGGGTCGAGCGTACGCATCTGTACCCTCTTCCCCCTAACATTAACCCCCCCCCACCCACCCTCCCTTGTCTAAGAACTCCCCAAAAAACCCGGGAAGGGGTTTTAGTATTAGGGGGGGGGTTCTTATCGTTTGTCCGAGCAAACAGGCCGTCATTCGACCCTAAGCCCTAAACCCTAGACCTTAGAGTCTTCCGGGCTTCGGGCTTTCAGAGTCAGGGTTTGCCGCAGACTTTACACCTAAACCCTACACCTCAGGCCGTAACCCCTAAACACTAAACCAAAACCCTAAACCCTAAAACCCTAAACCCTATGCCGTAAACCCTAAACACTAAACCTAAACACTAAACCTAAACCCTAAACCCTACACCTTGCAGAAACCACGCGCCACAGGACTCCTGGGAGAGCTGTGCCTGTGACACCGAAGTCCTAGTAATCGAGTTCATCCCGAAAGCCCGGCCAGGATGGGCTACTGTACCCTATAATCCCTTAAAAGGCCCTTTATAGGGTTCAATATGGGGATGATAAGGCCGAACAGCCCATCCTGGTAGACTTCTTTTTGCTTAAAGAAGCCCCAAAAGAAACAACAGATACTGATCCCTGTATTATTGATAACCATGCGGAAGAATGTGCTGATTGTTTTTCTATTTTTTGGAGGGGGTTCTTCAGCAAATGTAGTAGTAGAATGACACAAAGAACCTGAAACCCAAACATCTGCATTAGAGTTCAGGGTTTATGGACCTTTTAGGCTTGAGGGTTTCAGGTCTAGGGATGTTTTGGGGGTTGACGGTTTTGGGGTGCTAGGATTTAAGGGTTTCACCCGAAACCCTAGACCCGGAACCCCTAAACCCTAAACCCTAAACCCGAAACCCTAAACCCTAAACCCTAAACCCAAGACGCCGGCCTGGTATCGCCTCTGGATGTGGTGCCGCCTCGGCCCAAAAAAAAGAAGGCTGTAACATAGGGGCCTGGATAACTAGAATAGGGGGGTTTAGGGTTTAGGGATTGGGGTTTAGGGTTTAGGGTTTAGGGTTTAGGGTTTAGGGTTTAGGGTTTAGGGTTTAGGGTTTAGGGTTTAGGGTTTAGGGTTTAGGGTTTAGGGTTTAGTGATAACTAGAATACCCTAAGGCTCCAAATAGCCCAAAGTAAGTATGATTTACAGACTTCAGACTCTCAATGTAGGCATTATTTGTATACTTGGCGCCCTAGGGTATAGGGTTTGGGGGGGGGGGGGGGGATTAACGTATCGTTACAAAGGGGCCATAAGGGAATGTTGCTCGTAATTTTCCCGGCCCCTACAGTAACGCGTTTGAGGAGTTCGAGGGCACTGCCGCTTCGAAAAGCTCAGGGGCTCCAGCATTGTGATGCGGGCTCATGCCAATAAACGCGTGATGGTTGACATGGGCGGCTTTCTCAAAATGAGCCCTACACCTAATATACTGTAGAGGTTTTAATAGGGCGTTCAGAGGATTCTGATAGGGTTTTCATGAGTTTTTCATAGGGTTTCTAACTCTGGACCGCAGAAGGAGCCATGACTTGGAACACAATCTAAACCCCCCCCCCCGAAAAAAAAGGCTTCAGATCTAAGCCCCAAAATCATTACGAGCCCCAAGCCGTAAACACAAAACGCCCCCCCTCCCCCCCCCCCCCCCCCTCAAAATCCTAAACCCTAAATGGAGATGCAGGTAGAAGTTCGGCCGCACGATCCTCGGAGTTCGAAGTCGCGGCATGAACGCAGAGAACTCAACATCCCTCTGGGGTTTCGGGTTTCGGGTTCAGGGTTTAGGGTTTAGGGTTTAGGGTCTAGGGTTTAGGGTTCAGGGTCTGGGGTTGTTGGGGTTTACTTGGCGGTTTGTGGGTACTTATTGGGATGTTCCCCCTTACGCTAGCAGTCCTTAGTAGGGATTGTGATAGGGGGTCCTATAATCCCTGGCCCTAACTGTTAAGGACTGATAGTATAAGGGGGAACATCCCAAGGTACTTAGAAGCAGGGTTATAAGTAGGGTAAGTATGGTTATAACCTTGCTTGTTATAACCTTGCTTGTAGTACTTATAATCCTACTTCTAAGTACCCATGAATCTTCACGATATTTTCAGGAGCCTTCCCCAGTCAAGGGGGCGTTGGGATCTCTGACAAGCTCCCTATGCGAATTCCCGCAGAGAGGGGGAAACGAATGAAACCTTAGAAGCAGACCTGGGGGTTGTTCTATCGCGGTGTGGTTTAGGGCTTAGGGTGGCTTAGGATAGACTATGGGGTTTAGGATCTGGTCTAGGTAGAATGGCCTTACCAAACAGGAGTTTCGATGGAACAGCCCCCAAGCGTGACAAGGGGTCACCATGGAATTTTGAAACGAATCCCGGCACGAAGCTCCTCAACTAAGGGATCTTCTGCTGAGGTCACCTCTTTGGGGGGACGTAACTAGGAGTTTTGTCGCAAATGAGGGAAACCCACACTAATTTCGGAAACCTCCGGGCCCCCATGCACGCTTCTGAAGCCCAAAACACCGTGAACTTCGAATAGACTCGGGGGTTCCCATACTAAGGAGTATAGTATTTCGGGGATCCTAGAGGAGTACTGGTGAGGATTTTAGCGCTTTGAGGTATGTAGGGGCTCAGGGTTTAGGGTTTAGGTCTAGGGTTTCGGGTCTAGGGCCTAATTATCTTGAGAAATGCCCGTTTGCAGATATTCGTGGGTTTTCCACTTGGACTCCTCGTCAGGGTTAGCACCTTGGATCTTGGCATCTTGTCAAGACCACGGGATTCAACAGCGGCGCCTGCGGCGCGCTCAAACGATGCAAGGCCAGATTTGCACGAGGGGTTAGGGTTTATAGGGTTTGCAGGGTTTACAGGGTTTATAGGGTTTGGGTTTAGGGTTTAGGGTACTGAATGAGGGTTCAGGGTTTAGGGCTACAGGCTGTAGCTGCAAGCATGCGGGGTCATGCACGTTTCGACCGCTCGTCTCAGGCTCTTGCATCGCGTCTCCGGCGCCAGCTCCCGACGTCCAACTTTGGGCGTCAGGGGTTAATGATTGTCATGGTACGTGGCTAATTCTGAAATCCTAAACCCGAAACCCTACGGCCCTAAGGCCTATCTCCTTTCAGTCTTTTGGGAGTAATGGGCAGGTGTATACTGCCAACAGCCAAGACTAAAGCCAAACTTAAAGTAACCTGCCCGGGCTGGTTCAGGTCGCGGTCGGAGCAGCCCCCGGCTCCTCCCACAGACACCGTAGATGGGTGATGAGGGGCCCGAGGACCTTTTAGGGCTTAGGACTGAAGGTTGTAGGGTTGTAGGGTTCTAGGCTGCAGGGTTTCGGGTTGCAGGGTTTAGGGTTCTAGCGTTGTAGGGTTTAGGGTTGCAGGGTTTAGGGTTCTAGGGGTTAGGGCCATCAGCGCACCTGAAATAGAACGGAGTTCACTCGGAAAGAGACCTTAAAGTATATAGCGGTCCTTCTTCTCAAGAAAAGTATGAACACTACAGGCCCTAAACCTCCAGCTTAGGGTTTGGGGCCCTAGTTCAGATTCCCAAGAAACAGTAGGGTTTCGGGTAGGCGCGGGGGGTGTAGCTCGCTTGGCCCCATATAGAGTCTGAGCATCTTGCTCAACAGGACCCTCTAAAACCCAATAACAAAGGGCAACACAATAGGGTTTAGGGTTTAAGGTTTAGACGGTTTAGAGTTAATGAATTTTGCATGTTGTCACCCTACCCAGCTCGCACTTTTTCTTCCGTAGCACAGCGGGTCGGTGATCTCCCTTCAACCACGGGGGGCCACACGTGGCTGCGCGATTTAGAGCTTCGGTAGGGCATCCTAAGTATCAGGCATGTGCGACAAGGGGAGCACCCAGGGACGCGAATATATAGAAGTAACCATTCACAACATTGAGCATTTACTTACTCAGAGGTTGGCGCTTGTGTTTCAGGGTTCATGACCTTTCTTCTTCTGGAAAGGCCTTGCTCGCAAGTAGCGTTCGCGGCGCACGGCAGGGGCTTGGCTTTTGCTTCTCAAGTCCGGAAACCAACGCATGAACCACGAACCCTCCAGACCCAAGAGCAAACCTGAAAAGAGAATGGGTACCGTTTTTGGTGGTGCAAAGGGGCCCTTAAAAAAAGAAAAACAAAATGAGGGCCTACTCTGGGTCCTAGCCCTAAACCCTAAACACGTGCAGGGGTGAGGATCCACAATTCAACCCCAAAGCCCCAAAACCTAGATCCGAAAAAAGGGTCGAACCTAAAACCTGCAGCACCCTCGACCCAGAAGGGTGAAATTGTACCGGAGTGCCTTGGAGGCGTAGAGTTTATAGGGATCAGGATTTGAACCACACAGCGATACCTAGCGCTTTAGGGTTTAGGGCTTAGGCTTTATAGGCTTTATAGGCTTTAGGGCTTAGGGTTTTGGGCCTAGGGCCCAGAATTTTAGCAAACCGTTTCACTCTGGCAAACCGAGTTCGTGTCTGCCCTTGGCGTGAGCCGGGTGCGCTGGGCGCGCCGAGCATGCTATACAGCGTGACAAGGCGAGGTATGGCAGGGCCGAGCCGGGCTTAGGGCATATGTATATATCTTGTATTTGTTATCATTATACTGGTATTTCTATGTATTTTCATATGCATTTATGTATTCATCTTTATACCTATGTGTGTTATTATCATATTTTTCGTTCATTCATGTGAGGGCTTAGGGTTTGAGTCTTGCTTGTCCCCCACCCGAAGTCATAAACCAACTACCAGACCAATAACCCCTACACCCGATTGCAACCCTACATCCGTATGCAGAACCATGTGCACGTGCTTTATATTTGTAGGAGAAATGTTGCGTGCAGCTTTTCTTGAGGTTGAAGGGTGGAGTTGAGAGAAACCAGCTGAGATCTCGAGCGCCGTTCGATTCTCGACCACCACCAGGACACCACTGTACAATCTTCAAGATGACTCACCGGAATCGGGCCTTCTCTACATGCCCAGACTCCGATGGAGATGGTGTGCTTATTTTTTTGCTAGCATCACCGAAACGGCAGCAAGAAGCAGTGACAAGCAACATGTACAGGCCTGTGCACATCCGCTCCAAGCAGCCGCATAGAAAAGATTTCAGAAACTGGCTCCACCCGTCTCGCAGCCGCCCGTGATAGCCAGCAGGAGGGGTGTAAGAAGTGCTGCTTATTTTATTCTCATAGGCGGTCCGATTTCTCTATCTGCTCCCTGCCGCTTGGTAACAAAGGAACTTTTAGGAGCTATGCCAGGATTGAAGCCCTGAACCACAGTCCCGAAATCTTGACCTTTACAACCATAAATGTTCGTCGTAGCTACTTCTGCTCAAAGAACCTCACCTGGTTCAGAAGCTCCCGCCGCAACAGGACTGTAGGTATGCAGGACTCCTGAAAACTTCAAGGATGAATGGCAACACCCAAACCGGAATGCAAGCCACAATTTTCTAAACCCTTAACCCTAAACCCTAAACCCTAAACCCTAAACCCTAACTTGGACCTCAACAACTCTTTCAGCCCCTAGGCCAGCAAGCCAACTGTAAGAAGAGAAGCCGGGAAGACAGAGCTGTCGAAGGGACCGCGCACTCCGTGCATCGTGTCCCCAATGCTCACGGTCCATTCTGCTGCATGTCAGCTGAGCTCAAGGTCTTCGTTGCCTCAAAATTGGAAACTAGCTTCTGGGATAACCGCTCAGAAGTCTCGGTGTAGGCATAGAGTAGTTTCGGGCTTGAAGTTTCAAGTTTAGGCCCTGTCTGAGCCGTGATCCGAAAACGTTTGACAGTCCCCGCCCCAGGTGGAGCATACAACTGGGTGCATAAACCCCCTGTGGGGGAGGGGTGAGGGGGGGATTAGTGTTGCTAGGGGTTGCCAGAGATCTTCCGAAGTCTTCACCAACAAAAAACCAAAAAAACCCAAACCCCAAACCCCAAACCCTCCATCCTAAGCCCTAAAAACCCTCTATCTGCACACCTGCCCTAAACCCTGAACTCTAAACCAAAAACCCTACAAACCCAGGGTTCAGTCCTCATGAAGCTCCCGTCTCGAAGAACAGCCCTACGGGCTGATCGAACAAACCGAACAAAACTGCTGGGACCCTAAACACTGCAGTGTAAACCCTAAGCTTACACTTCAAGCCCCAAGCCCCAAATCACACACTCTAAACCCTAAACCATAAACCCTGCACTCGAAACCCTAAAACTCTAAACCCTAAAACCCTAAACCCTAAACTCGAGCAAGCTCAAGAGGCTGCCCTCCGGGTTCTTGGCCGCTGTTGCCGCGGGACGACACCTGGAGGTTCTACAACAGCCAGCAAGGCTCGAAAGGCAATGAATGGGCTTTGGGTTTAGGGGTTTCGGGGTTAGGGTTAAGGGTTTATGCTTCGACCTGAGACACTGATGTAGAAGAATCCACACCGATAGTTTGTTGTACCCCGAAAGGAACTCCCTTGATCTAAGTCACGATGGTAAAGAAGGTTTGAATGCTTGGATTTGCTTGAATAGTGAGTGTAGAGGAACCTAACCCGAAAAGACAAGGGGAGCAACAGGTGCGGCATTGGTGTTTCCAGGAGTACTTGCCCGAGCTCATAATTTGCAATCTTATTTCGGGGCGTACTGGCTCTTCTGTATGTTCGGGGAGAGAAACTGCTAGCTGTTCGACGCGTGGCTCGCACGGGAAGGGTGTCTTCAGCGATTTGGAAGTTTAAGGATTCTGGGGCTTTCAGAAAGCTAAACCCTAAACCCTAAACCCTAAACCCTAAACCCTAAACCCGTCTTCAACCGAGAGGCCAGATCACGTCATCAGTGATGGCAAAGAGAACGGCGCCGACCTGCGTCAGCGCTTGAACTTTGGAGATCAGGGGCGGGTTTAGGGTTTAGGGTTTAGGGTTTAGGGTTTAGGGTTTAGGGTTTAGGGTTTAGGGTACCCTATAGGGTTCAAGGTTTAGGGCGTTTAGGGTTTTTAAGGTTTCATGTTTGGGGCTCAGGCACCTAGAGTCTGAAAGAGAGATGCCCTCCAGAAGCCAACAACTCCAAGACACACGCCAAGAGCCCTGGACCTTTGGGATATCTTGTGATGTTCCCCCTTAAGCTCACTGGGGTTTAGGGTTTAGGGTTTAGGGTTTAGGGTCCTAGGGTTTAGGGTTTAGGGTTTAGATTTTAGGGTTTAGGGTTAGGGTTTAGGATAGCTTGAGATGTTCATAACAGGGGTTATAATCGGGGTATTACAATCCCTATTAAGGACTACCCGCCCTGCCCTAAACGGGGACACGATATAGGGGTCAGGGGTCTCTCTTTCAGATTCTATGTGCCTGAGCCCCAAACCCGAAACCCTATAATTACAGCCTAAGCCCTGAACCCTAAACGCCCTAAACCTTAAACCCTAAACTACCCTAAACCCCCAATCCGAAACCCTAAACTCTAAACTCTAAACCCTAAACCCGAAACTTTTAACCCTAAGGCAACCTGATACCGCAACAGGATTGCTGCCGAGAAGCTGTGAGGGAACAGGCTCCGAAAGTCTGGAAGAGATGGTTGTAGGACCAGGCAAAGGTCTTCCTGAAACACTCAACTTTCTGGAAACCCTAAACCTTATATCCCTAAACCCTAAACCTAGGGCTGGGGGCTCTTTGAATGCAGAAACCATCATGTTGAGGTAAGGGGTTTACACCCCTTGACGTCCTCCGTCAGCCCTATAGACCCCGAAGATCGTGCACACGAAGCCGTACCTTTTCAAACCCTAACCGCTGGGATGTTCTGAACAGCCCTTAATAGGGATTATAGTAGCCCCTATTGTAGTCCCTATTAAGGACTGTTAGGACTGTTAGCAGAAGGGGGGGGGGGGACTTCTCACCCTAACCCTATAGAATTCAGGGGTCTAGGGGTTTAATGGGCTTTGAGCTTAGTTTACGCCTCCAAAGTATGTGCCTTAGAAACGCCGAAAGTCCCCAAAGACCTATACCTGGAGGTTCATGGTACTTATGAACAAATTCTAACTGTACATATAACCCACTCATAAGCCCCTTGAGCGCCCTAATGCGCTTATAAGTACAGTTCTAAGTGAAGTTAGGATTGGTTCATAGATACCATGAACCTCCAAGTAGAGACCTCTCCCCAGAGGAACCACAAAGGTCGAAAAAGGCAAAAGAAAACGATGAAACACACACACACACACACAAAAACAAAAGCAAGTCACATACAAAAACGCAAAACAAAAAAAGACAATAGCGCGCTGCTTTGTGTCTGTCGCGCGTTCGCGCTTTTCACTTTTCTTTTTAAGGTCGATTTTGGGCACTGGTACCGATTTTGGGTACGGGACGTTCCGGGATAAATATCCCCAGGACCCCGGAACAACCCGTTCCAGTGGGGCCCCGGGACAGCCCGTATTGAGATAGGCTTCAGGGTTCCAGGCTTATTGTCAGGGCTTTTGCTTCTGTGCCTTTCATGTGTAGTGCCTGCTGGCTCTTGGCTGTAGAGTTCAAGGCTCGCCAGGAAACACTTACCCTTTGAATAGATAAGTGTTGGACAATTGAAAGCCTGGGGAGGACACCAGAAATTGGTTTCTTTTCGTGATGTTTGGGGAGTGTATGTGGGGGGAGGGGGGGGTACCCATCTAATACTTACAACGTGCTTGACTAGAAAAAAGCTTGAACATGAGATGCTGAACCCTAAACCCTATTCATAAACCCTAAACACTAAACCCTGTAAACCGAAAACTGTAAAGCCTAAACCCTAAACCCTAAATCCTAAACCTTGAACCCTAAACCCTAAACCCTAAACCCTAAACCCTAAGCCCTAAACCCTAAGCCCTAAGCCCTAAGCCCTAAGCCCTAAGCCCTAAGCCTTAAGCCCTAAGCCCTAAGCTGCCGAAGCTCTGGGAGTACATCTGCACGTCTGGATTCTTGAAGCCTTTTCGTCAGGCGGCCACTTTATAGGGTTTGGGGATAGGGGTTTAGGGTTTAGGGTTTAGGGTTTTGGGCTTAGAGTTTAGGATTTAGGGCTTAGGGTTTTAGGATGCGCGGGTGCCTTCTGAGAACACTGTATGGCGGAGACTCCTATTTACATCTGAAGCCCTAAACCCGCCTGCTAGAAGCTGCTCAAGGGCCTAGAGTATAAGAACCCTCACCCTGATCAACAAGCCGCACCATGGGCCCCATGAAGGCAGGCCCTCGGAACGTGTTCGGGTTTGGTTTGGGGTTTGAGGTTTGGGGCGTTAGGGTTTTGGAGGTTGCTACTTTATGAAGGGCACCTTGAAGTCAAAAAGGGGGACAAGGGTACCACTGAAGCACCAGGTATGTCCCCTTAAACCCGCGCTGTGAATCATGGGCCCTCAATATGGTCCCTAACCTCGTTCTGATGTATGGGCCCTTCATATGTACAGGGTATACCAGGGGCACACTTTTGCGGGCCCATACTAAGGGACCATGTAGCAACCCTTAGGCACCTGGACCCAAGAGTGACCTAGGAATAAAAAGGGCGCCCCCTTTTTGGGTCAAAGGGGTTTATAAGGGAACCTAAACCCTAAACCCTAAACCCTAAACCCTAAACCCTAAACCCTAAACCCTAAACCCTAAACCCTAAACCCTAAACCAAAAAAAGGGGAAATAGGGCCCTTACCGAGGAGCTGGTGTACGTGGCCAGGCCGTCAAGGATCATGGGCAGCCAGAGCGCCAGGCCCAGGTTCCACGAGCCGAACCACATGCCTTTTCTCACGGTTTCAGGGTTTAGTGTTTAGGGTTTAGGGTTTAGGGTTTAGGTTTTTTTTTTTTTTTTTTGGGGGGGGGGGGGGGGGGCGTTTGTCTGGGGTTTATAAACCCTAAGCCCCAACCCCTAAACCCTAAACTCGGGGTCCAAGGTTTAGGGCTCAGGGTGCCGAAGCCCGCAAGATTCGGCTCTGTGTCGCTGTCACACTCTCTCTCTCTCTCTCTATCTCTCTCTCTCTCTACCCTAAACCCTAAACCCCTGTCCCTCCTTCTCTCTGAATGTGGCGGCTTATGTGCTACTTGCCTTCGGTTCATAGTTCCATCTTCCCGTCTCTCTTTCGCTTTGTCTCTTCTGGCCGATCTGCCGCCCTCTCCGTGAGGTTCTGTCTCTGGGTCTCTGCCTTCTTGCTCTGTCTCCCCTTCAGTCTCGCATTTTGGGGTATTTAAGGTTTAGGCTTTTAGTTCCCTCAACAACATCTGAGAAAACGGGATCCTCTGGCGAGTTCCGGAGCTTTCCTCAAGGGGGCGTTCCCTGGCTAATGTTGCCTTGCCAAGGAGCAGAAGGCTGCCCAGTACGTGCTCAAGAACTTCCCTTTCGGAAGATGCCTCGCACGTTCAAGGCTCGGGAGTTGCAGGTGCTTGGAGTTTAAGAGCCTTGCTGATTGAAGGTTCATGGGTCCGAAAATAGCCAAGCATGGCTCGAAGTAAATCTACCTCTGCCCCCCCTAGTCTAGCTACTAGGGATAATTCCTTTCTGCCGGTCCTGAACGTGTTTCCTCTAACGCACCAGAGAAAAAAACATTCTTAGTACATGAAGCTGCTCAGAACGCGCTTAGGGCTTACACGCGATCTTCCCCAGCCCAAGTCTATGCTGCATGACCTACCTTGCTCCCTGAAATCACAAGCCCTAATGCTGAACGCCTTGGAAACCGTAACCCTAAACTAAACCCTAAACCCTATAACCCTAAGCCCTATAACCCTTATAACTCTCCAGTCTGCCGAGCAGCCAAGCGCCCCTTAGTCCCATGGCGGTCCCAGTCATGAAGCACGCGGTGCCTGGTTTAGGGTTTATAGGGTTTATAGGGTTTATAGGGTTTATAGGGTTTATAGGGTTTATAGGGTTTATAGGGTTTATAGGGTTTATAGGGTTTATAGGGTTTATAGGGTTTAGGGTTTCTCTAGGGCCGCATGGGCAGGGACAGGAAGCAAACCCAGAAGCCGATTTGGGGCGTAATTGGAGGTGCATGGTTGCTTACAGGTAGGTTTTTAGGGTGTAGGGTTAGGGTTTAGGGTTCAGGGTTCAGGGTTCAGGGTTCAGGGTTCAGGGTTCAGGGTTCAGGGTTTAGGGTTTAAGTTAATCGGTACTTATAAGTATGGCTTTAAGTAGGGCAACTATGGTTTCGACCCATTTAGGGCCCTTCGAAGGACCTGGAGACTAAGAGCGGCATGGCACGTTCATGCACCTGAGCACCTAGAACCAACACCCTAAACCCCAAAACCCTGAACCCTAAACCCTAAAACCTTAACGCGGGGCCTCAAAGCTGCCACGTAAGTCCGAGGCACCGTAGTAGGGCGATGAGTCCGTGAACTGCACCTGAATGCTGTGATTTCCATGGTGGTAGGGGCCGCGAGAGTTTCAGATACACAAAAGGCCACAGGCCGAGATCTTGGCGACCACCCTGCAAGCTCTCAAGCCCCCGCCTCCCAACCAACTTCGACCGGAACCTGCCCCCCACCCACCCAACCCCCCCCCCCCCCAAAAAAAAAAAAAATATATATATATATATATAATATATATATATAGAGTGTAAATACACAAAAAGAAGCTTCTCCAGGATGATGTGGGGCAAATATCTTCCGGATTTAGGTCCCTCGGGGGGGGGGGGGGGAGTGGGGTACTAATCCGAAGAATGTGGAAACCTACATCAATAGCAGAACACGTACCATGATGAACAGAGCATCCAAAAAAGGCAATAAACCCCAAACCCTAAGCCCTAAACCCGAAACGCCCTAAACCCTAAACCCGGATCAGTGCGGCTGAAGCCTGCAAAACCCTAGACCCTCGAGCCCCAACCCTGCGCCCCACGAAAAGTATGCTCGCTTCGGAACAGGCTCACCAACCTTCACTCTCATGACTATGACATGCCGTGCTGTGGGGTTTTTTGGTTCTGAGCTGAGATTCAAGGCTCATAGGGTTTAGGGCTTATTGGGGTTTTTGGTTCTGAGCTCAAAGTCAAGGCTCATAGGGCTTTAGGGCTTCTAAGGGTTTACGGATGGGGTAGGAGGGTCTTGTGGTTGAAGGTCGACGGCTTCAGCACCCCCGGGCTTGCGGAGATATGCGGATGTAAAGTGGAAACGTCCGCACATTCCGCATGCGATGATTCACACTACATATATCTATATCTATATATATATATACATACACGTACATCTCTCTTTCTCTCTTCTACGATAGACGTATACATATACACATATTGAATATACATATATATATATATATATAAATATATAACATTTTGATATATATATATATATGTATATATATATATACTCATAATCAAAATAGTAGTAAGAAAGCCTAGTTCCAAAATCCCCGCAGAAGCCGCGGGCTCCTGCCAAGGGGCACGCCCACGGGGATCGAGCACGTAACCGAAGCTGATGGCTTTCCCCGGCGTGCCGTTGAACAGGCCATTCCTCTGTTCAACCCTTGGGTCCTAAATACCCAACCCCCGTACTTTTGGGGTGCACAGACGGGTGTCTTGTGTCCAAGGAAAGCCAGGAAGGGAAGCTCACACATTCACAAGTATCGGTGGTGTTGTGGGAACCAGCTCATCCCCTTCACGATTTAGCCACTAAGCCCCTCTCGGTCCACCCACCTCTCCCTATCACCCACTCTTCCTTAGAGGGGAATCTCAGGTTCAATTCTTGTTTAAAACTCAGATGTCATACTGCGACCCAGTCATTTGAAGAGCTTTGGGGCTAACAAATAGTCCCCAGACTCCTGGATTGCCTACTACCCCCCTCCATAATAGCCCCCCTGGTTCCCCCCTATAATTGAGATAATTAAGCCGGTTATTTAAGGGGGAACCCAGGGGGGGTTAGTATAGACAGGGGTAGTAGGGGAACCCATGATAGACGCCTAGACTCTATAGATCAAAGCTGCTGGCAGGGTTCTCAGAACCCTAAAAATCCCGAAATCCTGCAAGGCCTGACCCTACCTCTAAACCCTAAACCCTAAACCTAACCCTAAACCGTAAACCCTAAACCCCAAGAGCCATAAACCCTAAACCCTGGCTTAGGACCTTAGGGTTTCAGGCTTCCAGGCTAGGGTTGCGCAGCGGACCCGTCCGAAGTGGGCCCAAGTCCAAACTCAGCAAGGGTTTAGGGTTTTGGGTTTTGGGATCAAAGGGTTCAGGGTGTAGGGGTTGGCGAATGAATAGACCTTGGGGGTTGATTAGGGTTTCCAAGGCTCAGGGAATACAGACCGTACAGTCCGCAACTAGTTTCTCTGATCGTCCGAGGCGCAGGAACAGGAAAATGCCACCGAAGGTAATGACCGTCTGCCTGAGCGCACGCGTGGAACATGCCCCGAGCCGCTGCAAATGACAATAACACTCCTAAACCCTAAGCCCTAACCCTAAATACCTAAGCCCTGTGAACCATAAATCCGAGAACCTCCACTCAGAAACACGAAACTCGATGCCCTCAAACCGACCACGCTACTTGCGTCGGTGTTTTAGGGTTTGAGGTTTGGGGTTTCAGGTCTAGGGTTGGGGGTTTCAGGGACACAGAATGGCATGAATCCACACTTACTTTGGCCGGTAACTCTGGTGCTCAGCCAAGGACACATCAAAAAAACTAAGCCTGTAGGGCTCAGGGGCTTGTAGGGCCTAGGGGCCTATTTTGAGTAAACTTAAGTTGACCTCTCTTCTAACTTACCACGGCTACCACGATGGTAGGTAAACATTTTCCTAGCAGCCCCTTACACGAGTTCCTACGTGGCTGCCACCCGACAAAAAGTAAACATCCTAGATGCAAAAGCCCTGTCTGCCCCGCAGCGCCCTTCTTTTCTTGATGCTTGGACGTGCAATGCCAGCCTGTGAGACCCAGCCTCTCATTTCCGAGCGGAGTCGTAGTTCGCGACAAACCAATCGACGGCTTCTTTGATGCCTTCGGCGATCCTGTGCGGCACCCTAAACTCTACATCCTCTGACATAGCCATTAACTGAAAGACGAACATGCTTCAACCCCACCTACAACTCCAAGGCCTTAAGCCATTGAACATATACAAGTTGTGTACATACGTACATATACATATATGTATGTATTTATGTTCGCACACACATATGCAGATAGACAGATCCAACAAACTCCCTAAACCCTAGACCCCTAAACCCCCTTGTGGCTTTACACTCCATGGCCTAAACCACCACAGCATCCCTTGGGCCACTCGTCCCGATTTGTTGTCTGGGCTTGAGACTTACTAAGGAGATTTCCCTGTGGTAACAACCCTGATACCTAAGCCCTGAAACCCTTTCATAAGACCTCGATGGGGTACCTAAACCAAATATCCACTAGAAAGCTCCTGAAGATTAGCTTGCTAGAGCCCAGCGGACACGACAAATTCGGGTTTCGGTACAGTTTCAAACTCAGCATACGACTCTAAACCCTATTTATCTGGCTCACCATACCTTAAACCCTAAACCCTAAACCCGAATCGGTAACCCGAAGCCCTAGGTTTTTGGGCCCACATTCAGAACCCCTTGAAGAAGAATCCGTATGGTTTGTGGTTCAGCTTTAGGGTAAAGGGTGGTATAGCGAAACTTCACAGGTCCTTCGTCACCGAAATCCCTAATCCCTGAAATCAACAACTTCGTGCCGTTTGAGGTAATACATAACTAACGCCAATTGGGAAAAGCTAAACCTTCGCCGTCTGGTACACTGGCAGGCGCACACAACTGGTTTGGTGGTTTGGGGCGTCTCACTTGGAGGTCGGCTCAGAAGCAGACTAACTGTGGCGATAACCCTTTTTAGGGTACTCATAGCCCTACCTGTAAGTACCCATGAACCTTCAAGCCTAAACTTTAATTCTAAACCCTAAACCCTAAACCCTAAACCCTAAACCCTAAACCCTAAACCCTAAACCCTAAACCCTGGGTTTAGCCAGGCATCGGCTTGAACTTGTAATCCGGCTTGTATGACCGCAGCTTCGTGTTGGAAGCTGTCTTTTTGAACCTTAGAGGCTTTAGGGCTTTTGGGTTTAGGGTCTTAACGCTTTAGGGGTTCGGGTCTTAGCTGTGCGTAGGAAGCCCTCTAAGTATAGGATATAAGTAGACTCTTGGGGTGGAAGCACCCATGAACCTCCAGGTAGGGCTGGAGAGCTTCTGGGCTTCTTTAGGTCCGAGTCTGGTGTCCTGTCTGTGGCCGACAGGTCAAACCGTCATGCAAAACGCGCAAAACATCTGGCTTTCGCATCTCAGGACTCTTGGGCGGCGGACTGGCGCACGGAGTCAAAAGATAGCGAAGGCGAGAAGAGACAAGGCCAGAACGGATTCGACTGGGCGAGATTCTGAATTCAGGCAAGCATGGATATTCCTAAGGTAGCAGTACCCGATGGATGCTCCACTCTTGAAGCAACCAGCGAAGTAGAACTCGGAAACGACTCCCGCAAGCTTCTTACTGCCTCTCTTTGTGTGCTTGAAGTCGGAATACGCCCCTGCACCCTATCGCGAAAGAGTCTTGAACCCTGAACCTGAATTAACCTCCCAAAGCCCACAAGGAGGATTTGGATCCTTAACCCTAAGACTCTGGAACCCTAAGCCCTGAAGCCCGAAACCCTAAGCCCCAATCCCTATACCCAAAATCCGAAACCCCAAGCCCGAGTCCCCATACCGAAACTCTGAAACCCCAAGCCCGAGTCCCTATACCTAAACTCCGAAGCCCTAAGCCCGAATCCTTACAGCCACAAACTCTAAACCCTGAACCCTAAGCCCTGAACCTTGAACCCTAAAACCCTAAACCCTAAACCCTAAACCCTAAACCCTAAACCCTAAACCCTAAACCCCAAACCCTAAACCCTAAACCCTAAACCCTAAAGGCCGGCCCAGTAGCTGGCCGTCTGCTTTCGTGGTGTCGTGGATGAGGTTACCTTTGAACTCCATGGCCTGCCAGCGAACCCCGGTACCCTTTGGCATTTAGGGTTTAGGGTTTCGAGTTAGGGTTTAGGGTTTAGGGTTTAGGGTTTAGGGTTTAGGGTTTAGGGTTGAGGGTTGAGGGTTGAGGGTTGAGGGTTGAGGGTTGAGGGTTGAGGGTTTAGGGTTTAGAGGTTAGGGTTTAGGGCACCTGAACATACATACCATTGGGGTCAACATCACCCTTTGAGCGTTTTGGGTTGTCCGCTTCACAGACTGGCGAGTAGTGAACCCTAAGCCTCCTCAACCCCAGCACTCCAGCCCTAGAACCCTAGAGCGTTTAAGAACTGTTCTACCTGACATTTAGGGTTTTGAGTTTAGGGGCTGCTCCCTCAATTGAGTCATAGTTGAGAATTCTTTGATCCCTATCAAAAGGTCTAGGGACATTACCCCCCGATCCTTGCCGAACCTGAGGCGTGTTTAGGTTTTGGGGACCCCGGGGTGGGTTTAGGGATAAGGGTTCAGCGAAGGGTCTCAAGACTAGGGCTTACGGCTTAGGGCTTAGGGCTTAGGGCTTAGGGTTTAGGGTTTAGGGTTTAGGGTTTAGGGTTTAGGGTTCAGGGTTTAGGGTTCAGGGTTTATAGGGTTTAGGGTTTCGGGTGAAGTTATGGTTCGATTGTTGGGTTTGGCGCTAGACATGCTCGAAACAACAATCGGCACGCAGCTCTGGTCCCTGAGGCAGTGGCAGCCAGGGACTTGTGGGTTTATAGCCCCTAGACCCGAAACTCTAAACTTGAAGCCCTAAACACTGGAGACCCTAAACCCTAACTAAACCCTAACCCTAACCCCCAAACCCTAAACACTGGAGACCCTCAACCCTAAACCCTAAACCCTAAACCCCAAACCCTAAACTCCAAACACAAAACCCAAAACCCTGGCTGGCCTCTTTAATCATCTTCGCCACGTCGGCAATCGAGACCTGTTCTACATACCCCTAAGCCCTAAACCCTAAACCCTAGACCCTAAACCCTAAAACCCTAAACCCACTACGTACGCACAAATGATTCGGGTGGCACTTTGAACCTTCAGCAAACCCAAGGGTTTAGGGTTTAGGGTTTAGGGTTTAGGGTTTAGGGTTTATAGCTTGCCTCATCCTCTTCACCCACACTGAGGATGATGGGCTCGATCTCCTTGTACTCTCGCAGGACCCAGACCTCACAGCTGGGGCCCGTTTAGGGGTTTAGGGGGTTTAGGGGGTTTAGGAGGTTTAGGGGGTTTAGGGGGTTTAGGGGGTTTAGGGGGTTTAGGGGGTTTAGGGTTTAGGGTTTAGAAGCCTCCGGGGGTGTAGGGTGTAGGGTGTAGGGTTCACCGGTCAAGGGGTCTTCGGATTAAGGGTGTAGGGTGTAGAGTTTCGGGCTCAAGGGTCAAGGGTTCGCGGTTTAGGGGCTTGACAGGTTTAGGCCTTATAGGGTTAAGTCTGGTTCAGCTTATTACCCCACGGGCATAGTTACGAATTTCTCGAAGGCAGCATGACTACATCGTTGAAGGTTGTGGAGCTGGGCACGTTCTTGAAGCTCGTGGGGCTTCGCTAAGGACAGCTGTGTGGCGGCTCCTCCTTCAAAAACTGTTTATAGATGTCTGAATGAAAACTCAAAAAACACGACTTCCTAATCACCATGAACCCTCGCGTAGTGGACCTTGAGCTCTGAAGCCTCAACCCCAGGCTCTAAGACCTAAAAACCTAAACCTCTGACCCCTTAACCTGTGAGACTTCAGGGGTTCTCTACACCAAGGCGCTGTCAGTCGTGCAAGATCCTCGGAGAAGATGAACTGGCGCATGGGCGTGCCGCTACCTCAGCTCAACTTGGCTGAAGTCGTCTATACTCCCCTTGAAACTTGAATACAATCCCCGCCCACACAAAAAGTAGGAAGCTAGCTCAACGCCTTCAGAACACGGCACATACTCCAAACTGCAAACAACGAGCCAACACGTGCAGCTCTTGTTACGTCCCATGCCCCAAGCCCAGACATTAAGAAGAGCTGATGCTCAGAAGGAAATATCTGACACGCGTTAGAAAGGGGGTGGGACGCAACCCTACCCCTGATTCCCAGGGCCAAGCCACCCCAAAGGACCATGTCCTTGTTCTGCTGCTTTGCCAGGTAGCCTTAGGGTGCAGGCGACCAGGCGCAGGGTTTGCGGAGGGTCTCAGAATCTATTAGGTTTTGGGTTTAGGGTTCAGGGTTCAAGGTTTAGGTTTTAGGGTTTAAGGTTTAAGGTTTGGGGTTTGGGGTTTAGGGATCTGCAGAGCTAAGCAGCACTTGTGGATGAGGCCTGGGATCACGTGGCCGTCGTCGATGTTGAAGTTGTCGTGAGGGCCGTAGACATTGGTCGGGATGAGCGAAGTGAACTGGACCTGCAGTCGTTCTCCATTCACCGTTACAATAATTTGAGCCCAAACTACGTACAAGAAACAGAACTCAACTAGCAACGCTTTGGCACATAACCCCGCACACAAGCTACTATACTATGCCCTGAACCGCTGGCGTTCCTTCAAGTGCGCAGCGAACGGTAGAACTTTATCGGCTTACTCAGGAACAACATAGGCTACAAACTTAGCATTGAGCGTGTAGTGTCAGCACAAAAGGTTCCACAAAAGACACATACTCAAAAACAAGAATCTAGCGCGTGTACAGACAAAAAATGAACACACCAAATACTTGCTGAGGGTTTGGTCTTCTCAGGACATATCCTTCGTGGCCCGCCACCGGGACCCGAAAAACAGACTCCATCAGCCAAGGAGCGCCGTACTGTTCATGGTAGCAATGGTTCATGGTGTCAACCATACCTTGGCTTAGAGGGTTAAAGGTTTATAGGGTCTGGGGTTTGGGGTATTCAGGCTTAGGGAGTTGGGTTTAAAGCTTGGAGCTTAAGATCTACTTCCAGTGGTGCGGAGAGCTGCAGCAGCAAAAGGCGAGAACTTGGCCCCAAGGAACAGACTGGTCTGATTCAAGGCCGTTCCAAATGCTAACCCCCATTTCTGGCAAACTTTTTAACAAGAAAAGCCTTTGTAAACGGGCAAAGTATGAAGGACTACGGGCCCCATTACAAGAAGTGTTTTTGGGGCTTTACGGGGCACTTTCATATCTTTTATTCGTGCACCAATGAAACTTTATTCACTTCACTGCGTTCATGTGTTCACTTGTATCATTCGATAAAGGGAAAAGGAATACAATTAAGGGGGCAACAAGAAGAGATTTTAAATAAGCCCCCAACAAATGCTTTTATCCTCGTAATTCTAATATAACTCTATTAAATGTATTCGCAATAAGACCCCAACATACAATTTCAATCCATTAAATGGGCGTTTGAGCGCAATAAGATAGTAAAATTAAGGGGGAAATAGGGGATTTAGTGCGGCCCCCAGATCGACCATTCATTCACTCTCTTAAGCCCTTAAAGTGTGTCATTCACTCACTAGTTATAATATTAGGGCCTTTTCACTCATGTTCTCTTAACTTTATTGCAACCCAACCGCCGATCGTGGATACAAAAGCCCCATTAAAAGGATGAACAGGGTGAACGAATCTTCTCTCCTAATGCTATGTGTTTGTGGTTTGGGGGTGCTAAGCCCTGACCCTTGGTGCCCTAACAAACGGAACCTCGAACCCAGAACTTCCAGCAAAGTGTTTAGGGGAGGGTTCAGAGTTCGGGGGTTCGGGTTCATTGGGGTTTACGCTCAGAGCTTTGGGGCATTTTAGCGATTTCGGCTAGCAAGGTTTCGGGAGTCAGAGTTGAGAATAACCCTAAACCTAAACCCAAAACCCTAAACCCTAAACCCTGAACCCTGAACCCTAAACGCCGTTCAAGCCGAGGGGGCCTAGCAAGGATATTCTTGATCAGTCAGTGCTTAGGCATCGTACGCTCCAAGGCCGAAAACCATCTCTCCAACAGCAAGCTCGGACTACGTCAGCACTAAACCCTAAACCCTAAACCCTAAACCCTAAACCCGGACCTCGCAAGGAGTCTAGCAACAACCCGAAAACCCTAAACACAAAGCCTTCAACCCTAAAACACTAAACCCTAAACCCGAAACCCTAGACCCTACACCCCTAACCCTGAACCCTGAACCCTGAACCCTAAACCCTAAACCCTAAACCCTAGACCCTAGACCCTAGACCCTAGACCCTAGACCCTAGACCCTAGACCCTAAACCCCAACCCGTAAAGCAGGGTGGAGCCGTGGGGCGCTTTGCCATGGAGTAGCCCAGGTTCGAGTTGTGAGGGGGACCGTTGTGCAGCATCGTCTCCTCCGAGTTGGGTTGAGGGTTTAGGTTGACCCTAAACCCTAAACCCTAAACCCTAAACCCTAAACCCTAAACCCTAAACCCTAAACCCTAAACCCTAAACCCTAAACCCTAAACCCTAAACCCAGGGACCTTGGGTGGCTTTAGGTTCTTTGGGCTTCTAAGGCTTCAGGGGTTTTGGGGGCATGACGAGGGCAGGCTTTAGAGCCCAGGGCCAATCTAAGATGTTGATGGTCATCTCGTGCCTATAGAGGCCGCATACATACGAGACAGGTAAACAAGTCGAGAATAAAGCGTGCAGAGTGTGCATATATATATATATATATGTATATATATATATGTATATATATATATGTATATATATATATATATATTTATTTATACAAGAATGTTATGTCTACGTAATAGGTATTACTTGGTAGCCCAGTAACCATCTTGCAATAAGGGTACCCTTTTTGGGGTTGGTTAATTTATACGGGAACCTTGACCAAAACAACGGGAAAAAGGATACCACTCGGCTACGAAGATTACAGCCCCCGTAATAAGTAAGGCTTGCTGCTAACGGATTTCTCCTGTTGCCTGGTTTGCATGCGGACGAAAGCCTGAAACCCTAAACCCTAAACCCTAAACCTTAAACCCTAAACCCCAAACCCTAAGCACTTCTAAGGTGCAGCCACGTCGCATCTATCGGATAGGTTGTCTTGTCGGGAAAAATGCCTCAGTGGGATGCCCTCAACCCCAAAGCCCCCCAAACTGTGTACCAAAACCTCCAACCTAAACGTCCAACCTTCAAACTCAAAAGTGAATTGAGCAAACACCCCAAAACCACCCAGCCCCCAAGACCGTCAACCACCTTCAGCTCTTTCACCGGACACCCTAGAGCCCTAAAGCCCCAAACCCTCAACCCTCAACCCTCAACCCTCAATCCTAAACCCTAAACCCTCAACCCTCAACCCTCAACCCTCAACCCTCAACCCTAAACCCTAAACCCTAAACCCTAAACCAAAGTCTTAGGGTCCATCACCATCTTTTACCGGGAGCTGGCCATTTCTAGGCTTCGGGAGCTAGGGGCTTAGTAAGTAGGCTGTACGGTATCGACTAGCTGCGGAAGTACCCCAATTAGGGTTTAGGGTTTAGGGTTTGGGGTTTAGGGTTTCAGGCTAGCAAAAACTAATGCACACCTACATGTTTAGGGTTTAGGGTATAGGAGATAAACATAATTTCAAAACAAAGTAACCTACTTAAACAAGTTCGCTGAATGCTCATGTAAAACCTGCGTCTTGCATGCCCATGGACCCCCAAAAGGTTCACCTTTCATTCCTCTGCAGGCGGTTGTTATATATCACAAAACCCAAAAAGTTTATCTGCTGCGCTACTTTAAGCCATTCAGGCTGGAGGTATAGGCCAAGCCTCAACCCTAAACACTAAACCCCAAAACCCTAAACCCTATAAACCCTAGACCCTGCCCAGATGCATGTGGACAGGCAGGAGACGAGCTTCTTGACCTCGGCACACAGCCCAGCACCCTTGAAGCCCGAAAACACTGCAAGCCTTAGACCCGGCAGGCCCTTAACCCTTTCAGCCCTAAACCCTAAACTTACCCTAACCCCTAAACCCTAAAACCTAAAAAGCCTTCAACCTTCTAGGCCCTATACCCTGCGCCAGGTTTTTGCCAGCATCCGATTTCAGGCAATCCGTTCAGGGCTACTTTGTAAGAGAGAGAGAGAGAGACACAGAGAGTGAGAGAGAGAGACAGAGAGCGAGACATAAAACAAAAAGATATGTACATATATATATATATGGATACATAGATATAGATATATATATATATATACATGGATAGAGAGAGAGATATATATATATAGAAAGGATAGGGACTTGGTAGAAGGCCTGTATCCTTCAGGCCCGCGAGCTTCAAGACTCGCGCGCTAGCAAAGGTTGTTTCTGAGGTTTAGGGTTTAGGGTTTAGGGTTTAGGGTTTCGGGTATGTATGCGGGACTACCCAACACCAAACTACATTGGCTGCTTTTGGGTGGGGCTTCAGGGTTTAGGGGAACTTCCGGACCCCAACCCTGGCCACAGGCTGAGGCACCCCGTGTATGCGGCAGCACTCCATGATGTTGTCATTCATGAGCGTGTTTTCCCGGTAGAACCTTGTTTGGGACCGTGGTTCGTTGCTTGTTTCTAGTCCGACTTCCCTTTTTTTCGACGGACAGAGCTTTGCGGAAGGCTCAGGGTGTTAGGCTCATTGTTACTTAGGGTCTGGGGTTGAGGGGTCCTCTGAAGCCGCAGTTAAGCATACAGCAATAACAGGGTCATATCCACCCACTGCCACCCGCATTGCCGTGGCGGGGGGCTGTGTGAAGATGCAGATTGCTCTTTTGTTTTTTCTTGCTTAGGGTTTACGGTTTGGGGCTTAGGGTTTGAAAATCTGTGGGCTAGACGCGAGCAAAATTTGCTGCAGCGACTTGGCAAGGCTGCTTGATGGCTAAGCCCCGCTTCCGCCGCTTCCGCTGCTGGCTGCTAGCTACTCCTTGCCAAAACACGACCACAAACCCCCCATTAAATACTCAAGCTTGTGATGTTCCCCCTTAATTATACTAACAGTCCTTAGTAGGGATTGTAGTACCCCCCATTACAATATAATCCCTCGTAAGGACTGTTAGTATAATTATAAGGGGGAACATCCCAAGCTAAAACTTTAAAAGCCACCATACTCCCTTACAGTCGCACTGACTGGTGGCAGCAGCCTTAGTCAAGACTTAGTTCGCATAGCTACCTATCGGATGTCTGTTCCAACAATGGCATCACCAAGAGGTCCTTGAAGGGTCAATGCCTCAGGGCCTACTTGACCACAAACAATCAGTAAACTTTGGGATGTTCCCCCTTATACTAACAGTGCTTAATAAGGATAATAATCGGGGGGTACCAGAATCTCAATTAAGGAGCTGATATTATAAAGCGAAACATCCCAAACTAAACTCCAGGACATGGAGCTCCACTTTCTTGGCCATGTTGTGGAAGAGCCCCCCCACCCGCGCAGCCAAATGGATGACGTGCGTAGGCTTGTACTTCTCAAAGACAGCCTGGGGGGTTTTTCGTGAGGTGGAACTGAATTTGCTTCCAAAACGCTATCCCTAAACCCTAAACCCTAAACCCTAAACCCTAAACCCTAAACCCTAAACCTCTACCGCCTCGACAGCCGGGAACACTTTTTGGAAGAGTCCAGCCAACTTATCCGCCCTACAGAGTACTACTTCATGGACTCTGGGCTGGCTAACGATTTGTAAGTTCCTAAGAACCTTTAGGGTTTAGGGTTTAGGGTTTAGGGTTTAGGGTTTAGGGTTTAGGGTTTAGGGTTTAGGGTTATACTACCATTTGCTTAAGAACCCCGGCCAAAACAAAAACTAAAGATAATCATCCTTATATTGCCCTTCTGAGGCAGAATATCTTGTCTTTGGGAGGGGTTTTTTTTGCCAATAGTAGTCTATAGTAACCTAGAGCAGTTTTGCCTTGAAATGGTCCATGTATGGAAGGATGCAAGCATCTGCGAAAGCTTGCTTTACATCCAGACTCCTTCGGTAACCCTGAGGGAATCCGAGAGTGGGATCCTATGAAGGTCCCTTTCTGTTAATGGGTTGAGGGTTTAGGTTTAGGGTTTAGGGTTTAGGGTTTTGGGTTAAGGGTTTAGGGTTTAGGGTTTTTGGGTTTAGGAAAGAGCCATTCACTCCCCCTCCGAAGACCCCCGTAACCCAGGACGAAGACGGGATCCAATTTTTGTTTGCTGGGGCTTATCAAGCTCCTAAGGCAGTACAGGGGGCAGGGGCTTAGGGTTTAACAGTGCCACGGCTTTCGGGGGGTCACTCTTAAGCATCAAAATTCTAAACCATGCGCGCGAATCCCGCAAACCATCGCCTGTGGCGATGGCTGTCGAAGGCAACCCCTACCTTGGGGACCAAATGAACCCTAAGCTTGGGGTCCTATACCCTACACTACTATAATTCCTATTAAGGTATATGAACCATGAGCCCTTTTAGGGTTCACGTCGTCCCCAAGGTAACCTACTGCGAACCCCGTAGGTTGGTAAAAATGCTCTCGGTGCCTTGAAAGCCCTTCGGGGTTAGGGTTTACGGTTCAAACCATGCCCTGCGACTCCGAACCCCCAACCCTAAACCAAAATTCCAAATACTTTAATCCCAAAACCTCTTACCCTAAACCCTGAGCCTTACATTAAACCTTAAACCCCAAACAACACCCTAAACCTTAAAACCTAAACCCGACACCCTAGAAACCTTTAATGACACCCGAAACCCTAAACCAATCTTAAACCCTAAACCCGAAGCCCTACACCCTAAACCCTAAACCCTAAACCCTAAACCCTAAACCCTAAACCCTAAACCCTAAACCCTAAACCCTAACCCTAAACCCCTGGCACCTCTGTGGCTTTCCTGTCGACAAGGTCGCCGTCTTTGGATGACAGGAAGACCTGTCAGGGGCCCTTTACAAGGTTGTTCAGGTTTGGGTTTAGGGTTTAGGGTTTAGGGTTTAGGGTTTAGGGTTTAGGGTTTAGGGTTTAGGGTTTAGGGTTTAGGGTTTAGGGTTTATAGGGTTTAGGGTCTATAGGGTTTAGGGTCTATAGGGTTTAGGGTCTATAGGGTTTAGGGTCTATAGGGTTTAGGGTTTAGGGTTTAGGGTTTAGGGTTCAGGGTTCAGGGTTTAGGGTTTAGGGTTCGGATCCTCCTATCATTAAAGGGGGGTTTCGGCAGGATTTTCCGGAAAGCGCTTTGAGAATTAGGGGTACGTTTAATGCAAGGGGGATGTGCTTGGGGCTTTAGGGCTTTGTAAAAGGGCTGTTAGGGTTTTAGGGCGTGATGTTAAGGTTAGTGCCTTAGGGCTGTTAGGGCCAGGGTTTTAGGGTTGTTAGGGCTCCTTAGGGCTTTATTTAGGGCCGTTAGGGTTACGGCTTTAGGGTTTAGGGTTTAGGGTTGCTGGGGTAGGAGTTGAAGGTTTAGGTTGTTAGGGTTTAGGGGTTTGGGGCTTTAGGGTTTTAAGGTTTGGGGCCCAGGGCCCCGTGACAAACAAAACTCGACAAGAAACGGTGGACCCGGAGCATGTCTTGACAACTGAGGGGACAACGGATTCTTCACAAGTTTCCCGGACGCCCGCGTGACCCAAGCGGAGACCACACTTAAGCCTAAAGCTAAGGCTGCGGGGGGTTCTCCCGTTGAGATCGAATTGAAGCAAGTAGGGGATAGGATTCGGGGACCCTTGGGGATATAGACCCTCTGAATAAGGTCCCTGTTTAAGAGAGCCGAAAGAGGGTTAGGTTCCCTTTTAAGGGTCCCCGTAGCCCAAACCCACAAAATGGGCCAATCTCTTACATACTTGGGAATATAGGTAGGGCTTCAATCCTGAAGCCCGAAACTTGAACCCCCCCCCCCCCCCCCCAAAAAAAACCCTAAATCTGCAAACCCTGGTGGGCTGAAGGTTACATCCAGGCCAGCAAAAACGAATTTCGGGTTTTGGGCACCTTTTTGGCATTGCTGTGAGAAAGGAATTGTAGTATTTTGGGGCCCTTGAGGGTGCACCCCCCATAATAGCGGGCTCACATCGTGAACCACAAACGCTAGCACCAAGCCAGGTATTGGAGGAAAGCAAACCCTCACGAAAACCCGAACGTCAAGACCCCGTGGCCCCAAGCCTCATCCTGAAACGAATAGTCTGCAAAACCATCAGACCCTCAGGCACCCAAAACCCTAAACCCTAAACCCTAAGCCCTGAACCCTACATCCTGAGTCCTCAGCCCGCAAGGCAAACCTCAACCCGGCTGAATCTCAGAGGTGCGCACCCACTTCTCGTTCTTGGCTAGCTCATCCTCCGAGATCACCTCTTCTGGCTGCTGCTATGGGTTCCGTATGATCTTGGGGCTTTAGGAACTAAGGAAGTGTTCTGCAGAGGTAACGCGTCTGAGTTCAACGTGCACATGTATAATTTTTCTCTAGATGATGGTCCGCTTTTAGGCATCCAGGCTGACATGGACCCTCACCAGCCGCTTGCTTCTGGAGTGCCTCTGTCGTATCCACAGTGAACCGCTCCATGTCGCGCCAATGTCGGGTTTTTTCCTTGCGGTCGGCCTCTTTCATATCCTCCTCGAACTGCTTCCGCTGGCTTTGCTTTGTCTCCCGTGTGGTGGCCAAGTGCTGCGCACGCCCTTCCGCCTTGCGCGCCTGGTTCAGCGCCGCCTGTAAGTCTTTGACTAAACCCTAAACCCTAAACCCTGAAACCCTAAAACCCTAAAACCCTAAACCCTAAACCGACACCAATGTCCTGGATCATCACCCGCTCTTGGCTGCGGTCTTCTGGCTTTTTCGCATCGCACGCAGGAAGCCTGGGAGTTCGGTCCTGCATCTTAAGTCGGCTCTCGAGCGCCATGGTGGCCTCCCCATTGGCGAGATCTCAGCATGGCAACACTTCCACGGTTTAGGGTTTAGGGTTTATAGGGCATAGGGCTTAGGGCTTAGGGCTTAGGGCTTAGGGTTGAGGGTTTAGACTTCGAGTTCTTTGGGTTTGCAGTGCTTTGGGGATCACAAGCTTCTGACTTCGCAGCCCTTGCACAAAATGCAGGGGGGTTACGATATTGGGGGGGGGGGGGGGGGTACCCTATTGGGGTCCTTATGATGGGGCGATCCTACTGGGGTTGACTGTATTTTAGGGTCCCTTAGTAGAAAACCCCCATGTCCAACTCACCCAAGATCCCACGAAGGCAGGCACTCACGTCCTGCAATCGAATGCCGTAATGAATACCCTGAAACCGCCCAAAAAATGCCAAAATTCCAACCCCTGCCCCCCCCCCCCCCCCCACGCTCCGCCCCTCAAACCCTAAGCCCTAAGCCCTAAGCCCTAACCTAAACCCTAACCCTAAACCCTACAAGCCCCCCCCCCCCCCCTTGACCCATAAGGGCCTTCTGGATGGCCTTGCCCACGAGGCCAGTCCCACCTCCGCACGGTCGCAGGGAGGGCAGGTTACCCACATGCCTTCCCAGAACCCTGCACCCTAAACCCTAAACCCTAACCACGAAACCCTAACCCAACATTTAGGATTTAGGAGTCAGGGTTTAGGGTTTAGGGCTTAGGGTTCGGGTTTGGGGTTTAGGGTTTAGACTTTGGGGTTTCGGGTTTAGAGTTTGGGGTTTAGGGTTTGTGGTAAACTGGACAGGAGCTTCATGGGCAGTGATAACTTGGATAAGTATGGCAACAAGGGTTATATCTGGCTATCACCTTACTTGGTTACTCAAGGGTCTCTTATGACTCTGCTTCGGACCCTATCAGCCGTGAGCCATCAGGCAGGGCTTAGGGATGAGGAACTTTAGGGTCAACATGACTCGTACTGTTTTTTGCATGCCCCCTTTGAAGCCCCAACAAACTCAACTCAACTTTCTGCCACAACGCCAAACCAACAGAGCCGCGCCTGTGACTAAGATCACAGATTCCGCCATCAGCGGCAGGGAAAACTAGTGAACTCTGGACCCGCAATGGCTGCGGCATGAGCGAAACGGTTCACGGTAGCCATAGATATTAGTATACCCGCAAAGAAGGCGGATCTAACAGGCCAGAACCATACTTTCCCTATTTAGAACTACGGCTGCAACAGTTTTACATAGCTATACAAATGAGCCCTAATTCCAAAACCCATACCTCCAAGTAGGGTTGAGGGGTTGGAGCTTTGAGACCACCGCTCAGTGTTTAGGGTTTAGGGCTTAGGACTCAGGGTGTAGGATTCAGAGTTCTGGGTTCAGGGGCCAGGGCCTTGGCACATGGTAGGGTTTTGGCAGAGTAGTTGCAAAGCTACTTGTGCTCGTCTACAGCCCATGGACCTTCCCTAACCCTACACCTAAACCCTAAAACACCAAACCCTAACCCTGAAAAAGGGCATCTCGTGTGTTCGGCCTGGAGCCACCACGTGCATGCTTGGGGCTTAGGGAAAAACAAAGTTGGACTCGTTGGGTTTTGGGTTTAAGGTTTACGGTTTAGGGTTCAGGGCTTACGGTTACAAGGCATTTGGGCTGTTTCGAATACAGGTGCGTCCTCAAACACCCTAAGGCCCAGTATGTAGCACGTCTCGTAGCCGCACCCAAGTAACCACAAGGTTCGAGGCTCTTGGTTGCGACTCAGCTGCGCAACGGCCGCATAGGCCTCAGAGCATTGAGGGCTTAGGATCTAAACACTATAAACGGTCACCCATAAACCCCTAAGCCTCTAAATCCTCAGCCCACCTAAGCCCCTAAACTCTCAGCCCGTTAGGGTTTAGGGTTTGGGTTCAGCCGACCGGAGAGTCCGACAAGACGAGTATACTTTTCCACCACTCTAGGGCTTAGGGATTGCATGCTGAGCCACACAAGCCATCAGCCATACCAGTGACGAAAGAATGACTATATGACAGTATTCTCGGAGCGCTTGCACATGGGGATGGTGATGGGCTGAGCCTGCCCAGAATCGAGATGTTGCATCTGGCTCGGACTGAGACGCGATGAAAGCATGGTGCGCGACAGTGACTCTCACAGCAACCCCTCACCTCCCCCCCCTATTGCCCCCGAAAAAAAGGACATGGCGGAGAATTCGGGGGTTCGCATCGAAGTCTCGGAAAAGAGGCGAGCCACAGACATGATGAACCGTGCTCGAGCTTGTGGAGTTGCAAAGAGGAAACATTTTAAGCGAAATAGCCAGATGGAAAGAGGAAACTCAGATACACCCTGCCTAGGAGCTTATGGCTTGTAAACCGAACCCCTCAACCCCGAAGCTTCGTCAAACCTTCATAAGAGCTTCGGGTAGTAGCTCCTACTGGGTACTCATCAGCAGGGTTTTGAGGATCCTAAACGGGTATAACCATGTAGTTACCCTGCCTATAACTCTACTTTTATAAATACCCATGAACCCTAAACCCTAAGCCATAAGCCTTCAACTCCAAACCCGAAACCCTTAACCCTGCCTATAAGTAACCAACCCTAAACCCTAAACCCTAAAACCTCCAAGTAGCCCCCAAGGGTTGCATGACGACGAACATGTCAGACGAGGCTCGTCATCATTGCGTATCACGCAGGTCCAAACCATGAGCCTCAGAACAAACGCAAACCTTGACATGGGCTGGGGGTTTAGGGTTTAGGGTTTAGGGTTTAGGGTTTAGGGTTTAGGGTTTAGGGTTTAGGGTTTAGGGTTTAGGGTTTGGGGTTTAGGGTTGAGGGTTGGGTCGAGGGTTGAGGGTTGAGGGTTGGGGTCTCGAAAACACCTAATGCACCGTAAAAAGTTGATATGCAAAGCCACCGCCACGCCACACCCATATCTCGCCCAGAGCAAAGCAGCAACACTAAACAACCTCCTTCAAGTAGGGGGATCACTGTTTCTGAAGCTCGACCCCGAATCGGAAGGCTTCTGCATATTTCTACTAAACCCTAAACCCTAAACCCCAAACCCCTAAAACCCTAAACCCCTAAACCCTAAACCCTCAACCCTCCCATCTATCGCCCAGCCACGCTCCGCCCAATGCCCAGAAGAGCCCTTCAACGGCCATCAGCACCTCTCATGAGGGGAGGGGACTCTCCTAACCTTGGGGACGAAATGAACCCTAAAAGGGTTTATGGTTCATATACCTTAATAGGAATTATAGTAGTATAGGCTATAGGACCCCAATTTTAGGGTTCATTTGGTCCCCAAGGAAGGGACTGTTAGGCTACTTTGGGTGTAGAATTAGGAACGACGCAAGGTGAGAAGTATATGTAGGCTGACAGTGTAATCTCAGCAGCCTGTCTCATGGTCAGGGCTCGTCGTTTGTTTAGGGTTTTGGAGTTCATGGACGTTGCACTCGTCTGGGCTGAAATTGCTGCGCGCTTGGTGCCTGGGCCCTGAAAAGCCCTGAAAGTCCTCAAGCAAAAACCGAAAATCAAAAACAACAAACAAAAAAAACGGCTCTCGGAGTAGAATGTAGGATAGTCAAGGCCTAAAGCAAAGTGAGCCTCAAGCCAAAGCTTACGAAGCTTGTCTGCAGAGCTGTCACGCAAAGGAGTTGGCTGCAGCCGGGTAAGGTTTAATGGTTCAGGGTTTAGGGTTTGAGCTTGAGGGTTTAGGGGGATTTGGCCTTCGGGTTGGCTAGGGTTTAGGAATCAGGGTTTAGGGTTTAGGGTTTAGGGTGTAGGGTTTAGGGTTTGGGGTTTAGGGGTTAGGGATTAGGGTTTAGGGATTAGGGATTAATTAGGGTTTAGGGTTAAGGGTTTAGGGTTAGGGTTTAGAATCTAGGTGCCTGGAAGATCAGCGCGAGGCAGCCGGTCATCTCAAACCACTTGAAGGTGCACGTGCCAACCTCGCGCATTTGTCTTACTGTTGGTTGGCAGGGAATGGGGGATGAGGTACCCTATATAATCCCTTGAAGGGTATATATATATATAATACGCACACACATATATTCCCGTAAAGGAGAGAGAGAGAGAGAGAGAGAGAGAGAGAGAGAGAGAGAATCCCTTGCCAAGGGTATTTGAGGGCCCTAATTCCCTCATTCCCTGCGAACCAACAGTAAGTCGTTGGGCACCGCTTCCCCCTGCCAAGGAAGTCCGGCTTTGGGGTTTATGGTTTAGGATTTAGGATTTGGGCTCATGGGTTGGATGGCCCCCCTTATACGAACAGTCCTTAATAGGGAAGGGTTTAGGGTTAGGGTTTAGGGTTTGGGGTTTGGGGTTTAGGGTTTAAGTTTTAGGGTTTAGGGTTAAGGGCTAAGGGCTAAGGGCTAAGGGTTAAGGGTTAAGGGTTAAGGGTTAAGGGTTTAGGGTTTAGGGTGTAGCAGTGGTCAGCTGTACGCAGTTGTGTGCAGACATGCCCACCCCAAGGCCACCCAAACACTACTCAAAACGAGCCAAAAAAGAGCCAGCCAAATCCAAGCCAGCCCACATCCAAACACTTCTGCACTCAACGCTTGTACTTCGGACTAACATCTAGCACGCTGCCTTATGTCATGGAGCCTGATGCCTTGCTTTTTGCAAGGTGACATCTGAGAAGATGCCTTGGAAAAGATGTTAGATGTCGAGCTTTCGAAAGAGAAAATTTGGTTTTGCATTGGGCGGGCTTTCTCATTGTTCCATTCTGGATGTATCAAGGCTGCATGGCGAAAGATTTGTTGCCATAAATACGCCTTGCGAAAATCATGTCTAGAAGCTTGCGAGAGCCAAATCAGCGTTTGCGTTGGGGGGTGTCTTCGGCCGGAGGGCCTTCTCATTGTTTCTATTCTCGACGTCGGGGTGTCATGGTGTTGATATGAACAGGCCTTGTGAGAGTCATGTCTAGAAGCTTACCAGAACCAAATCAGCGCTTGCCCGCGGGGTGTCTTCGGCCGGAGGGCCTTCTCATTGTTTTTTCTTCTCTATGCCGGAGCGTAGAGGTTGCCTGGCGAAAGACCCTTTGCGAAAAAAGGTCTAGAAGCTTGCGAGGGCCAAATCAGCGTTTGCGTTGGGGGGTGTCTTCGGCCGGAGGGCCTTCTCATTGTTTCTATTCTCGACGTCGGGGTGTCATGGTGTTGATATGAACAGGCCTTGTGAGAGTCATGTCTAGAAGCTTACCAGAACCAAATCAGCGCTTGCCCGCGGGGTGTCTTCGGCCGGAGGGCCTTCTCATTGTTTTTTCTTCTCTATGCCGGAGCGTAGAGGTTGCCTGGCGAAAGACCCTTTGCGAAAAAAGGTCTAGAAGCTTGCGAGGGCCAAATCAGCGTTTGCGTTGGGGGGTGTCTTCGGCCGGAGGGCCTTCTCATTGTTTCTATTCTCGACGTCGGGGTGTCATGGTGTTGATATGAACAAACCTTGTGAGTGACTCTCATGTCTAGAAGCTTGGCCTCCCAGGGACCTCCCAGGGGCCTCGCAGGGGCCTCCCAGGGGCCTCCCTCCCAGAGGCTCCCATCTGAGAAGCCTCCGAAGGGCATCTGGGCCTTTTCAGAGGGGCCTCCCAGGCGCCTCCCACAGGGGCCTCCCAGGAGCCTCCCAGGCAGGGTTGGGGCGGGCCTCGTCACAGCACAAGGTCGGGTTTAGGGTTAAAATATATAAACAGTCACTGAGCCAGGCGACTGTCGCCTGGCGACCCTCAGGGGTGCGGTTGGCAGGCTCTGCAGCTCAGCAGAGCCTGCCATGGTCTCGCTGGCGCTCGACGCGCCCGCCTACCCACAGAAGGAGAGGGTTGGCGGGCGGGGTTAGGATTTAGGGTTTAGGGTTTAGGATTTAGGGTTTAGGGTTTAGGGTTGCGTACGATGATCCCAATTAAAGACTGTTAGTATGAGGGGGAACATCCCAATTCCTGGGTGTTTAGGCTTTAGGTCTTGCAGTGGGCTACCCAACCGACTTCCGGGTCTGTAGAATCCACCCTGAACCCTAAACCCTAAACCCTAAACCCTTCAACCCAGATGGGTAAGACTGAGGCCCGCCACTGAAACTTTGCGGCTGAGGCGACCGGGACTCATGGGGGCTCAATGCTCGATGGGGTCTAGGGTGCATGTAGGGTTTTGCTTGTAAGTAGGGTTTAAGAGTGCAAGGCTTACTGTGTAGGGATTTGGCTTTAGGCTTCAGGGTGTAAGGCAGGCTTTCGAGCAAGGCGTAGGGGTTAGGTCAGGTTTCTCCGAGGAGCCATCATAGCGAAGGGCACCACCAAAGTTACACCTGAGCAAGGTCTGCGAGGTTGCAATGGTTTCCGGGTTGTGGGGTTGGAGGGCGGGTTTCGGATTCTACCCTAAACCTTTGCATCAACTTTTGACAAAAACTCAAAACTGGTATCGAATTTAACAACTCATCATCAAATTCAGTCCCAAACCAAGTTTTAATCGATATACCATTACAAGGCTGAAAAAAGTAAGCAAATACAGAATTCTATTGTTTACAAAAATCACATCAACAATACCAAATGTTTTTTCTTTACCATATTTGGTTATTTCATGAATTTCAAATTTGAGATTCTTTTTTCTTTTCTAAATAAAGAAGTTATAGAGAGTTCAAATGATGGCCAATGAGAAATGCTTTTACCTTTTTGATGAATATATGTAGATTGGTAAATTGGAGTATATCCTTTGAGTTTTTTTGTCTACAAATTTTTTAAAAAAGCTCAAATTTGGATTGCATCGATTTACATCCAATATGGAAAATTATATATTCTGAATTTTCTTCAATTTCTTCTGCTTTTTTTGGCATAAATCCAATTTTTCTCCTTTTTTCATATTGTTTTATTGGTTTCTTATTAGTCTGATCTGGCGAAATTTCAATTTCTTGAATTCTATATTCAGTTTCTCCTTCATACGATTATGTCATAGAAGGTACAGTCAAAAATAACTTATTACGAAAGAAAAAAGATCAAAAACATTGAGAACAACGTTTTAACAGGCGCTGTACTTTTTTAGTTCAGCAGTAAAAATAATTTTGAGAATTTCTAAATTGTTTGTTGAAGCAGGGTTTAATAAATTAAAAGCAGCTGCTAAGACGGGTAAAGCCCTAAACTCAAACCCTACACGCTAGACGCCCTAGAGAGCTGTAGCTGCTAAACGAGTCCCCCCTGCGACGGGTTCAGGACCGTCTTGCCCATCTTGTTGTAAAGGGCTACTTCGCCAGCAGCTTGCTGGGAAGGGCGCCCGGCAAGTCATCTTAACTGGGGGGTTGAGGAGCATCTTCCCTAAACCCTAAACCCTAAACCCCAATTGCCTGCAATGATGTTGCTCCAGTCTGCAGCCGCAACTAACCAGCGCGGTGGCATTCGCTTGGTCTCCTCACAGGGTTTAGGGTTTAGGGTCCCAGTCAACCAGGGGGGATAGAGTTCTGAGTTCTGGGTGCTGTCAAGGACAAATGCAGGACCACCTACCTTTAAGGATGCAATAGGGCAGCTTAAAGGAAAGACCACAAAAAAAAAACTTCTTGAGGGCATCTCAAACACTGAATCCAAGGGCCCATCCTCCAACAAAATTTGGGAGACCTGTGCCAGCGTGTCCACGCCCAGACCCCTGTTCTTCTTACTGGTTCTTCTTACTGGTTCTCTTAGTTGTCCAGTAACCTGGGGAAATAACGGTTAACCTTTGGGATTCCGAGGGGATTATACTACCCCCAAAAAAGGATAAAGGTTACCTACTACTCTACTACTAGGTTCTTAGCAGCCGGGAAAGAGAGAAAGCTGCCACACAAGGCCCTTGCGGACACTACGGGTGCTGACGGGCTACGGGGCCCCGGAGGCCCTGTGGGCTGAGGGAACTTCCGGGCTCTACGGGCCCCTTCAGGCCGGTGTTTAACAATTAGGGTTAGGGATTAGGGTAAACTCTCAAACTTATGCACTTCTAAGCTCGAAACACTAAGCCCTGCATATGCCCCACAGTCATTAAGACTTATGTAACGTCGGTTCTAGTTTAGCATCCCTTTTGAGGGTTCTTCAATCCAGGGGCTCGTGTAGGAAGGGTACCTTGTAAAAGTACCCGAACTTAGAACTCAGGACAGACTCCCCATGCAAGCCCTGAACCCTAAATCCCAATCCGCCCCGCAACTTAACTTGAACCTTAAAGCCTCAACCCTAAAAGCTCTTAAACCCCCAAGCCCCCACCTAAACCCTAATCCCTAAACCCTAAACCCTAAACCCTAAGCCCTAAACCCTAAACCCTAAGCCCTAAACCCTAAACCCTAAACCCTAGACCCCCCCCCCCCCCCCCCCTTCCCCTAACCCACCCTTCCTCCATGCTCCCCATGGCTGAACCGGCTTCAGCGTGGGCTCTTCTTGGGCGCCGTGGCTGCGGCTGCTAGAAGTGATCGCACTCTGTGTGTGTGTGTGTGTATAGTTATATATATATATATATATATGGTTAAATGTAGTTATACATAGTTATGTATAGTTATAGATAGTTGTAGATAGTTATATATTAATATGTAGTTATATATAGTGTTAATAGTTATAGTTATATTTAGTTATATATAGTGTTAATAGTTATAGTTATATTTAGTTATATATAGTTCTAAATAGTTATATATAGTTCTGCATAGTTGTACATGGCGATATATGGTTATATATGGTTATATATATATACACATATAGTTATATATGTTGTATCTAGTTTTATATGTATTGTATATAGAGTATTATATATGTATAGTATTATATATTGTTTATGTGCATGTATATGCATACAGAAGAAAAGGAGACAACGAATCATATGAATAAACCCGGAAGTTTAAAACAACACACATCCTCAGGGCCCCTTTGGAGGGAGATCTAATCCCCTACAGCCCCGCAAGGCTACTTGAAGGTTCGTGGCCACTTGTAAGTTTAGGGTTTAGGGTTTAGGGTTTAGGGTTTAGGGGTTCGGTTAGGGCCCATGCTTCTACTTCTCTCCCTACTTCTGAGTTCCCATGAACCTCCAAGTAAGCTTTTAGCCTCTGCTATATCTGGCAGCTCGACTCGAAGTCGAAAGCAAACATGCACGGTTTAGGGTTTAGGGTTTAGGGTTTAGGGTTTAGGGTTTAGGGTTAGGGTTTAGGGTTTCGCAAACCAAAAACGCAAGTGTGCAGGGGGCACGCTGTCGTTCCTGGAACCCCTTTCGTCACCTTAAATGTTTCTGGCCCCTTGCGCAAGAGAAACTCGGTTTCTTGAGCAGAGTCACCCTGACACTGACACGGGGCAGGGCGGGGAGGAGGGATTTGCAGAGTACAGGACGCCTGGACCGTGCCCAACAATCACGGCTCGGCTTTTGACTTCGAGCTTCGATCAGGGGTCTAGGAGTTTTGGGGTTTAGGGTTTATGTTCGGGTTTAGGGGTTTAGGATGGTTTAGGGCTTTAGGATACGACTTCAATGTTTCAATGTTTAGGGTGCTATCTCCTCCACTGGGGCGTGTGCTTAAGACTCAACCAAGTTCGCTTGAAGACTCCCAAACACACCCACCCAACCCGATACTCGTTCGGGCAGTTCTCTAAATTCTGGTCCCTTTTTGGGGTCCCCTATTCTGGTACAGCACCCATCTTTGGACCCCCCAAAGGGACCCTCATTTAGAGAACTACCCGTTAAGAGGTGCTTGGGTCTAAGACAAGGAGGTTTCATCTTAAAGGCTCCGGTCCCCGAACCCTGAACCCTGAACCCTAAACCTTAAACCCCAGAGCAGCTCCGGCGTAGTAGTCGTGGGCTGGAATCCATCTGGGCCTTGTTTTTTCCCGAGGGCAGAGTGTTTCTTTCGGGCTCAAGGACTTCAGGATTTAGGGACTTCAGGGGCTTCAGGGACTTGAGGGACTCTAGCAAGAAATCTAATGCAGGCACCTTGCCGCAGGTGTGCTAAAATTGTCAAAGGGGTTGTTTTCTACCTAAACCCTTGAGACCCTAGACTCTGAACCTTGTAGCAGGTATCAGGGGTGCCACTGAAAACCTTTCCGCGCGGCCGAAAAAGGTCTCAAAATCTCCAGGGTGATGATAGATGTTGGAGGTGTTGGGGGGTTTAGGGTTTCAAGGTTCTGGCGGTTCTGGATTTACTGGTCAATGCCCGGAGAGAGTCGGGTTTAGGTTTCGGGTTGAGGGTTTCGCGTGCAGGGTGCGGGGCTTTACTTGAAGGTTCGTGGGAAGGTACAAGTAACGTTCCCGGTACAAGTAATGTTCCAGCCCGCCCCACCCCCCCCCCACCCAAATGAAGCATAACCTCTTAGAGCTACAGCTACCCGAACACCAGTTGTAAGTTGTAAGTGCCCCCATGATGTCTCAAGTGCACGGTGGGCCCTGAAACCCCCCCAAAAAAGCTGGAAAATCTGGGGGTCCCTGGCAATGCGTGTCTGCTTTCATGGTGACAGCAGGCAGCGGCATCTGTCGGAGGTTGCGACGTGCGGGGGTTGTCGGAGTACTGGGAAATTCGGATTCAGAGGGCTTGTGATTTAGGGTGCCTAGGGCTTACAGAATAGGGCTCATGGAGGTTTAGAGGGTCTTGGTTTCCTAAGCCTGCTACAGTTTTGGGATCCTAGAGTCAGAGGTTGCGCTGCGGCTGGCCAACTATATATAGCTCCCTCGTAGTTTAACAGTGCACCTAACGTCCCCTATCCCTGCTAGCTGATGACTCCCAAACCTCTCGGGTGTGACGGTTTTAGGGGCTTAGAGGTTTCGGGGTTTTAGGGTCTTAGCACCTGCAGGGCTTCAGGGGTTTAGAGACTTCAGGGTGTCAGGGTCTTCAGGTTTCAGGGTTTGCAGGGTTGCAGGGCACGCTTTAGGGTGTTAGGGCAGAATAACAGAAGGAACCCTTTCTTGTCATTGACATGCTCTGAAGAAGAAGGCAAGCAAGGGTGCCAATTGGGGGTGGCTCCGAGAAAATCACCTTCGCAGTTCCCAAAAACTTGAGTCCCACTATACAAGCTCACCCAACATGTATCCCCTCCTTCTTTAAGCCACCCACCTTCGTTCACATTCATGACCTGTATATTCACATTCAACCTCTATGCAGTTCAAGGTAGGTGCCGGGTCCCCTGCACCCCAAACCCCAAACCCCAAACCCTAAACCCCATACCCTAAACCCTAAACCCTAAACCCTAAACCCTAAACCTGGTAGCTGGGTAGCCCGGACCATGCTTTGCCGCTCGGCACCGCGACGGCGGCGCTCTCCGTCCTTCGAGCTGGGGTGGGTGGGTTTGGGGCTTGGGGCTTGGGGTTTGGGGTTTGGGGTTTGGGGTTTGGGGTTTAGGGTTTAGGGTTTAGGGTTAGGGGTTTAGGGTTTAGGGCTTAGGGTTTAGGGTTTCGGGTTTTAGGGGTCCAGGGTGAAGGGTTTGGGGTTCTGGGGTTACTGGGGACATTAGGGTTTTGAGGGTGATTCGGGTTTATAGAGTTTGCAGGGGTTCAGGGTTAAGTTTAGGGCTTCACAGATCATTTGGGGAGGGGTGGGGGGGGGTAGTGTTTTACCTTAGGGCTTCTTTTTGATGTCCCTTTTTGTAGAGTATCTTCCTTCTGGCCGAGGCTGCGTCAAAAGGGCCTCTTACTTGGAATCCCCCCCGAAACCCTAAACCCTAAACCCTAAACCCTAAACCCTAAACAGACCCTTCGCCCTGAACCCTACCAGGCCTCGCTCATCCACTCGAACTCCCAGCCATGCCTTGCGCACAGCGCCCTGGCAGATTCTTTCTAAACCCTAAACCCTAAACCCTAAACCCTAAACCCTGAACCCTGAACCCTGAACCCTCAACCCTCAACCCTAAACCCTAAACCCTAAACCCTAAACCCTGGCCAGGCCAACTTTTGGGGCTTGGGTTTGGGAAGCAAGATCTCCGTGTCGGCTTGTGGGGTTTGGGGCTTCGCGCCTGCGGGCTTCGGGTTGACGGGTTTGGGTGGCTACACCCCCAAACCCCAAACCTCAAGCTCCGAACCCTGAACCCCTAAACCGCACCTACGAGTCTGAGTCTGGACACAGTAGTGCATATCCCCTTAATTCTAGGTCCCTGAAGCCTCTATTCTGAACCCAAAAGCCAGGTCTTCCTAAATAACGTAAAACTATGAAAGGATGCCAGTTGCGTTCCTAACCATGCAGAGCAGCATGGCAGGCATGGAGGGTTTTGGCAATTTTCAGCAGACCGCAGAAAGTCTCGGTTTAGGGTTTAGGGTTTAGGGTTTGGGGTTTGGGGTTTAGGGTTTAGGGTTTAGGGTTTAGGGTTTAGACGTTGTTTGGAGTGCTTGCCCTGGGTGCCAGCGTCGGCCAAGTCAGTCAAGGCTCCCCTGCGTCCGTCATGCACAACCAAGGCGGCTCTCTGCTGAAGCTGCTGAGAGCTCAAGTAGTTCCACAGGCCAAACCCTAAAACCCTAAACCTAAACCCTGAACCGTGAACCCTGAACCCTCAACCCTCAACCCTAAACCCCAAGCCGCACAAGCGTGAAAGACATCACGGGCCAGGGCCACGGCAAAGTGTCCCCGAGGAGCTTCACAGGACTAAACAGCCCGGCTTCCCTATAAAGCCCGTAGTACTAAACCCTAAAGCCTAAACCCTAAGTCCTAAACCCTAAACCCTAAACCCTGTGTCTGGGCCCCGTGCACCTTCCCGATGCCAGCATACCTTTTTCGATGCCAAGGCTTGGCACAAGGTCTGAGAAGTGAGCCTGAGAAGATGCTGTGGAAAGAAGGCACCTTTGTCGAAGCGAACTTCCCAGCACATACACAATGCGGGATCCCCAAGATGCGTGCTGGCAAGCGCGCACTGATAAGGAGGATCCCCATGGCGAAGCAAACATTTTCTCAATGTTCTTGGTCCCATGGGTCGGTGGTGGGGACGTGTTGGCGAGCAGAAGATGACTGAGAATATGAAGTGTACGGCATCTCCCAGCACTCAGCGACACACTCTCGAACTTCGTACTAACCATGTGTCTGGGCCCCGTGCACCTTCCCGATGCCAGCATACCTTTTTCGATGCCAAGGCTTGGCACAAGGTCTGAGAAGTGAGCCTGAGAAGATGCTGTGGAAAGAAGGCACCTTTGTCGAAGCGAACTTCCCAGCACATACACAATGCGGGATCCCCAAGATGCGTGCTGGCAAGCGCGCACTGATAAGGAGGATCCCCATGGCGAAGCAAACATTTTCTCAATGTTCTTGGTCCATATCCGACCTCGGAGTATGCTTAAGGCGAAGTAGCAGCTGAAGTGCGTAGTGACTGCAGAGCTCGTGGGGGTAAGGCTGTGCCAGTCTGGTAAGCCAGCGCCCCCTGTTGTCTCGTCCAACTAAATGCACATGTGCTTTGCCAGATCGCTCACAGCAACGGAAGCTGCCCCCGCAAGTTCTGAGCGAGAGATTGAAGTTGCCACACAGAAAAGCAGTGGCCTTGCGCCACGGCATGCCATACATGCAGTAGCACGTGTTGACAAAGGTTGCCCCTTGCGTCTGCAACCGCTGCATAGCTGGGACCAGCCAAACACGACTGGTAAGCGGGTTCTCAAGCGACCATGGCAGGCCGAGCTTTTGACAACACGCTATGACCTGAAGACTGAACTCCAGGAGTTGGTTGCCCTCTTGAACCTTCCTTCGCTCCCATGGCATCAAAGACGGCAGACCAAATAGGCCGGCATGATCATCTCGAAGCGCGCGTGGGCCACGACCATCATCGCGACGAGCGCGGCTCCACGTAATGCACGGCATGCCAAGATGAACCGCTGAGAACTCCCCCTTGGCGATGCGATGCAACAGCACAGCTGCAACCTTAGGCGTGAGTACGTTGCATGCTTCACCATAGTCAATGTCCCATGCCTCACATGGGATGCCCAGACTCGCACACGCTTGTGACAAGTGCGCACATCCGGAGAAAAGCTCCAGAAAGGGCTTGCTGACTTTCACCGTTTGAGGCCACATTTGGCGAGGACCATTGCTTGCAGTGTAGCTGGGGCAGCTTGCGCTCGTCGTTTGAGCGCCGGGGCCAACTTCTCGAACTGCTGAGCTACCATTGCATGTTGTTCGTACCGCTTTAAGCTGCTGTCGGCCGCCCAACGCCCTCGATGTTTGACCTCCAACAAACTGCGGTAGTTCTTGAAGCGGTCCCAACTCGCCCCAGAGTGTCTCAACTGGTGAGGCACTGCAAACTTGGACCCCAGTCCTAGTTGTTTGAGAGCACGATGCCATGTGTCGAGCAGCTCCGTGTAGTTCGTGGGAAACAACGCTGCTCCTGATATGGCTGTCATGCACTCGAGCGCTGCTCCGAGCCACGGGATTTCCTTGTTGTCCAGCAGGATGGTCTCGTTGCTTACCTCCACCTTCGACTCCTGGAGGTCGTCCGACGGGTGGAGATTGACAGACCAAACCTGCCCGAGCGACCTGCTTTTCACCAGATCCTGGCGCCGGATCTCGAAGACCTCTCCCGGCCGCACGTAAGTGGCGAACATGAAGAGGATGGCCACGCACGCTACAAACTGGTCCGCCTGAAGGACAGTCAGGGCGATCAGGGCGACCAGTGGCCACGCCAGAGGCGGCCGTGGGACACCTGGGTCGAGGTTCCGCCATCCTTGCATGGACCTTCTTGTTCGCGGGAGCTGTCCTCGACCTGACAAGGCGGGCCAGCGGTCGGTGACTGCAGCCATGCATTTGACACCCTCGCTGATGTCCCATCCTTCCAAGAAAGCTTGGTTCAGAAACAGGTTCAAGGCGTAGTCCACCTCGTCCTCTTTTCGCAGCTTCAACTTCTGGGTTTTGCAAAAGGACTCGAACAGGTTCCACTTGTGGAGGTACTCCTCGCTGGTCCTCGGCGCCACCGCCGCGGTCTCTAGGAAGGTGTGCCCCTCGTTCCGGTTGCGCGGCTTGCCCGCTGCCACCACTGCCTGGCGTTTGGAAGCCCGGGTGGCTTCGTCCGGCCCTTGGAGCGCTTTGCGCAGACTGCGCTTGGTGGGAGCTCCCGCAAGCACCCTGGGCGGGACCGACTTCTTCAACTCGGCGAGCACACCCCCATAAGAGCTCCCGGCCCTGCTCTTTGCTGAAGCAGCTTTTGGACTTGGGGTAGCAGAGGCTTGTGACGGCCTCTTTCGAGCGGCTTTTGGCCGCGGTTTCGGACGGCTTCTCCTGTTCCCACTGGCGCGAGCCGGCATCAGCCGCGTTGTGTTCAGAGGGGATCCATCTGTGAGTGAAGACGCAGTCGCCCGCAATCGCAAAGGCCGTTGCACGCCGACAACAAATTAACAGTGGCACAGCTTTAGCCCTACCCCTGTCAAAAGCAAGAACCATGCCCAAATTGTCACCAAGGTGCAAATGTTTCATGCCATAGTTGCCCTCAACCCTCATCTTGTGTCGAACCGCTTGCACAGTCCCCCGCCCCTCAAGAAGCGTGATGTGTTCTGGCTTGTGCATGCGGCAAGCAAATTGCAATTTCCACTCAGGATGGCACGCGATCTGCACAGGCACATGCTGGAAGTCAAGGTTGAGTTGAAATGGATCTCTCTCTGCTGGGTCAAGTGACATGACAGTCTCATGGTGCACAAATGGGTCCAAACACAGAGCCGCATCCCTGGCCTTGGCCAATGGATCTTTTGACTTGAAACGCCACATTTCTCTGCATACGCCGATCGTTTGAACCTGGCCTGACTCGACGGTCAGAGCAGCTACGGCAGTGCCACTGAGAGAAGCATCGCTAGCCGTAATGGTAGGACACCAAGGCTTACGTAGATCAGCATAGCACGTCAAGATGAGAGCAGCTGCAATCCTACACTCTTCCGCTGCAGTGCGCCATAAACGACACGGTTTATGATAATTGGCGATCTTGAAGTCATACACTGAGCGGAAGATGGAGAGAAGGTCCCGGCGCAACATGAATAAGTGAACACAGTGCCCAACGATACGCTCGATGGCTCTGCCGGTAACTTTAGGGCGCTTGGATAACCAAAGTAACCCAAGCCGGACCTTGTCACGCCTAGCTGCGATAGGATGCACCTCACCCTTTTCACCATCGATGACAAAGCCAAGCGCCTGGACACGCAACGACGCGTCTTCTTCTTCATGCACCCGGAATCCAACGCTACGCAACTGCTCAACCACCTTGTCCTTTGCACTCTGGACTGCAGCTTGGTTTGTGCCACAGACATTGAGGTTATCGGCATAGGGAATGAGCAGAGGAGACCCGGCCTCCAGAGAAGGCGGAGGCCTCCCGTCGACCAGGACCTGATCGGGGCTGCATGCCAATGCCACTGAAGCTTGATGCTGGTGTATTCTCTGTGCAATCCACATGGCCCAACTCCATCCCATCGGGACGACCTTCATCCTAGGGTACCACAACTCTCCCTCACTCTCCGCAATGACGCCCACACCTGCCGGCAGCGCAGATGCTGGGATCGGCGGCAAGGCGAAGTATCGTCGAAGTCCTTGCGGCAAGCCAATGGAATAAAAATAGTCGCGGACATCGCTTTGTGCAACAAAAAGGGATTCCCCTTCAGGTAGTTCAAGTTGTGCAAACGTATACCCTGCTGCGAGCGCGATATCAGGTGGGCGATCGAACTGTTGATTGCTAGCCCTGCAGTCAAGCACTAACCTCAGTTTGCCACTCTTCTTGCTCACAAAGAATGGTGTGATGATGCTAGTGGCGGTCCTGTCAAAATCAATCATCCCCCGCTCGAAGATGTCGGAGATGAACTGGGCATAGGCCTTCGGTGAGGATCTAAGGGTGTCGTCCATGTATGGCTTGATGGGGGAACCATGGCTCACGTCCTCCCCGACAAACATGGTGCTCTCAAATCTCTCCAAAATTTCTCGCCCTTGATCATCTATCAAAGCCGTGGCCTCAAGAGGTTCGGCCCCCGACTCCGGCAATGACACAAGGTCTCTCTGATAAGCTCTCACACTTCCGGTCCCGCCTCCATCCGACACATAGGGAGAAGACGGACAATCAAGCAGAAGCTCACGAATGGCCTCACGCTGGAACACTCTCTCCTGGGAACGGGGTAGGTGAGCAACTCTACGAAGTAAACTCGATTGCGAATGCGCCTGGTTTGGAGTGGGCTTCAAAGTGCAGGGCACGTCGAACCCCGCCATAGCGTTCAAGGCATGGATCACCTCGTTGGTCTTGTCAAGGTTGTCCTTTCGCCTCGCCCTGTGCCTCCTCACACAAGCAGACTCCTTCAAAAACTCATTCCGACTATGTTCGTGCTTGTCGGGCTCAAGAAGCGGCAACGGGAGAAGATCTCGCCACCGATCTTCAGCAGAGCAAGGCGCCATCATCCACAATCAAACCAAAACTGCGCGCAAATTGCACGCGGATTAAAAACCCCACCTCGAGGAAAACAAAGGGGATCACCGAGAGGTAGGAAACAGCGACCCCCTTGGCAGCGCTTACTTTCCGCCACCGCCGCCTCCCCCCGCTTCTTTCGGGTTTCGGCGGCCACCACCACGTCTGTTCTCCTGCTCTTCACGCGCCTTGCGCGCCTCCTTGGCGATCGACGCCTGGTCCCGCAGCTCGCTTGCCACGTAGCGAGCCAAGGTCGGCTCAACCCCATCGCCCTTCCGGTAAGCCCAACCCATGATGACATCAGCTGCACTGTAGTCCGGGTTGGTGGGCGATAGCCGGTGAGCCTCCCGGATCAACTGCCAACGACGCACCAGCAGCTCGCAACCCTTGAGGTTGGGGATGTTGATCTGGTCGACAGTGATGAATGCCTCCAAGACCCTGGTGATCACCTCCATCTCGTACACGGACCTGTCGCCCTTGGCCAACTCATGCGTCCGAACCCAGTGTTCATGATCAGTGACAGGTGTGAGCCCTCGAAGCACCATGGAACGGACCACCTCCAGGGCGGAAGGGGGCCCGTCCAACTGCAACTTGCCTCCTGGCATGTCGTCCTGAGACATCTGGCTGACAACCTCATTGAAGTCGGCCCGTCGTTGCCCTTGCCCATCAAAACGCAAAGGAAGAACCCTCAAGTCCCTGGTCTCCATAGTCCCCACCTGGGACTGCGGCACCTGCTTGAGAGCAACTAGCAGGCCTGCACCGGCGTCGACGATGGCACGATCACCTAAGTTCACGGCTCCAGCGGGTAAGCCCTGTCCAGCCGGAACCACAACTGATCCGACCCGAACGTTGCCTCTGCTTTCAAGGGCAACCCAAACCAGTGGATCAGCAGGAAGGGCAGGTACTGCGGGTGCACCTGGAGCTGGCGCAGGCACAGCTGGGGCTACATTTGGTACTGGCGGCAAGCCCAAACCGGCTCGGATGCCTGCAGCATAGAGCCTTGCCTGGTTCATCAAGCGTTGGTAGTCAATCGCTGACATGGCCCCGAAGGCATACACATGCGCTCGATTCAAACCAGCTGGAACTGCCGCCCCGAGCCCTGGACCTCCATAGTGGAAGGCGGTGAAGTCGGGGTTTAAGTTAGACAACTGTTCCTCGTACACATCGTAGTCAGGCGTGATGATCACAAACAGGTCGTTCTGAATGTGCGCTCCAACAAGTCTGGCATGAATGCATGGCGGCACCTCTCCATAGTTCACGAAGCAAATGTCCCCTTCCGAAATCATCACTGAAGAGTCAAAGCCAAAGATCCACCAAGGACTCCGCGCTTCCCTTTGCCTTTTGCGATGGGAGAGCTGTTGTGCTCTCTCTGGCTAGCCACAAGCCACACAGCGAAGAAACAAATCCAGCTGCCTACCAGGAGAATCACAGCAATCCACAGCTTAATGCCAATTGATGATTCTGGTGGGGAGGCACACTCGCAGTGACACACGCAAGGTGCAACTGCTGCCCTCGCCTCAGGCTTGCTCCCCCAGAATTGTGCACCCCAGGAAAGACCCACGAGAAGCGTCGCCCCAAGCAATGGGATGTCCATTCAAACCCTTTCTAACAAGAAACCCTCGAGCAGAAGATGACTTGAGCCAATGAAGTGTACGGCATCTCCCAGCACTCAGCGACACACTCTCGAACTTCGTACTAACCATAAACCCTAAACCCTAAACCCTAAACCCTAAACCCTAAACCCTAAACCCTAAACCCTAACCCTAAACCCTGCAAGACATCAGGTGAGTGCCAAGTGAAGCCAGGGTTTAAGTTCAACTCGAAAGGACGAACGGCAATTGGTTGTCTGCATGACCCGGAAACTGGCACTAAACCCTCAACCTCAAACCCTCAAGCCCTAAACCCTCAAATCCTAAACCCTCAAACCCTGAAACCCTGAAACTCTCAAATCCTGAAACCCTCACACCCTCATTCCCCAAAAACAGAAAACCCTGACCTCCTAAGCCTAAACCCTAAGCCCCTAACCCTTTAACCATGAAGCCGAACCAGGTGAGTCCAACACCATCCACGAAAACCCTACAGGCCCTAGACTTTACCTTCGCCCCGCAGCTACTTAATTAGAATCTCACACTTCTCCTAAACCCTAAACCCTAAACCCTGAACCCTAAACCCTAAACCCTAAACCCTAAACCTAAACCCCAAACCCCAAACCCCCGAAGGCCGGCGGCTCGCCTGAGGCGAGCTTCGTCCCAGCCTTGAGTCGAATTTTGAGAATCCGAGGGTATCGGAGCTTAGCGTGTAGGGTTTAGGGTTTAGGGTTTAGGGTTTAGGGTTTAGGGTTTAGGGTTTAGGGTTTAGGGTTTAGGGTTTGGGGTTTTTAGGCTTGGGCTTAGGGGCTTAAAGGCTTTAGAGAGGTTCAAAGTTCTCTGAGTTTCTCGTTTGGGGCTCAAGTTCAGGATTTAGGGTTTAGGGGGGAAAGTCATTTGCTTTTAGGGCTCCAAATTTCGACTTGCAACGTGAAACACAACCAACCTGAAAGACGCACGTCTGCGCTTCGGCATTGTCGAGAAGTCTAGGTTTTTAGTGGTGTAAGGTTTAGGGTTTCCAGGGACCAAACATCTCCAGACGGGCTAGGGTACAATGTCCCAGAATTAGGTTCGACGTCCTGGCCAAGTGCTTGTTGAAAATCACGGCGCCGCAGGCCCCCAAGCCCTAAACCCTAAACCCTAAACCCTAAACCCTAAACCCTAAACCCTAAACCCTAAACCGCCCTGAAAGCCTACAAACCATGGGACCGGAAGACCCCCGAAACACTCCATGGCAAATCAAGGCCCAAAGCCCCTTCAATGTCAGAATTTTGGGGCTTCACTTGGAACCTGTGTTTGGATGCAGATCGGGATTTTCCAGATCCCACAGAACTCGTAGAAGTCCTCGACGAATCGGGAGGGCTCTGTCTGGAGTATCTCAGAGTCTCAGATCCTGAAAGATTCTCGTGGTCGAGTGTTCCGTCCTGGAGAAATTGAGAGGATTCGGATCCTTCGTGAAAATCTTAGACCTTGTAGCAACCCCCCCCCCCCCCCCCATAAAACTAAAATACTCCTCCCCCCCTAACAAAACAAAAAACAATGAGAAGTAATAACAAGCTCCAAGTCAGAAATGCTTCGGTTAAACCGTTTAGGTCAAAACTGTTTGGGGTACAAGCCCTATACAACTTCTGTGGAGGAGAAGGCCTTCGCGTGCCGCGATCGGCGAGGCGTCGCCAATGCCTGCGCGCACAGCTTTGCAGATGAGTAGGTGCTTTATACCCTTGGGGTTAGAGGTGATGGTTTGGGGTACCTCGAAGTATTCGGCAAACCCTAAAGCCATTCTGCTTGATCAGCTTGCTCACAGGAAGAAGCAGTTGTACCAGCACTCCAGGCTAAAGAATCCCAAACATGTTGAACTGTCCGTCCTACACCCTAAATCCCCGAACTTCCAGATGTAAAGCCCTAAGCCCGAAACGAGCCGAACCCCTAAAAAGGCTGAAGGTGCGCACTCTACATACTGATCCCTAACCCTACACCCCAAACACCCGAAGGTCAAGCTTGGAAAGTCGCAACGTGTTCCTACCACCCTAGGCGTAACCCCAAACCCTGGAAGTTCTATAAGCCCTTAACCCGGAGACCCTACAAGCCCTAAACCCCAAACCCTATAAGCCCTAAACCCCAAACCCTATGAGCCCTAAACCCCAAATCCTCAGCCCTAAACTTAACCCCAAACCCGAAGCCCTAAACCCTAGCCCTAAGCCCTCAACCCTTAATCGAAACCTAAGCACACATCTACAGGGTCGCCCGGCCTTCAGCCCGCATCAGGGCCTGGCCATAGACTCTGCTGCTACTAACACTACCACCACTACCACCACTACTACCACTACTACCACTACTAACACTACTAACACTGCTAACACTACTAACGCTACTAACACGACTAACACTACTAACGCTACTAACACGACTAACACTACTAATAACACTGCTAACACTACAAACATTACAAACACTACGAACACTACAAAAACCACCACCACCACCACCACCACCACCACCACCACCACCACCACCACCACCACCACCACGACGACGACGACGACGACGACGACGACTACTGCTACCTACTACTACTACTACTACTACTACTACTACTACTACTACTACTACTACTACTACTACTACTACTACTACTACTACTACTACTACTACTACTACTACTACTACTACTAAAAAAAAACCCTAAACCCAAAACCCTAAACCGTAAACCCCAAAACCCGAAACCCGATCGCAAGGGACCGTCAGGCCCCCCCTACTGGGTCGAGGAACGTTCCTACATCGGAACGTAGTTTTCCTTCAGGCTTCATACGCACACACACACACACACACGTATATATGCATGTATATATATATAATGTTTACATAGATATATATATATATATATATCAGAGCAAAAATAATAAATTACTGTATAAGCTTTTATGATATAGTACAATATGCTAACGAATAGAACTGTTCACATATAGTATGTAAACCTCCTGGACCGGAGCTATCGGCGCTTTGAAGCCCTCCAAATTTACATCCCGGACCCTAAACCCTAAACCCTAAACCCTAAACCCTAAACCCTTCTTTCGCCAAAGTCACCTCAGAGGCTTCGGCCATGACCATGTCCCAGGCAGGGCTCATATACAAGAGCCTGGGGTTTCGATCTTGTTAGGGTTGAGGGTTTAGGGTTTTAGGGTTTAGGGTTTAGGGTTTTAGGGTTTTAGGGTTTAGGGTTTAGGTTTAGGGTTTAGGGTTTTAGGGTTTTAGGGTTTAGGGTTTAGGGCTTGCTTCTTGGGGGGGGCGGGGTGTTAGGGTTCAGGATATAGGATATAGGATTTAGGGTTCAGGGTTTAGGAGGGTAAAATTTTCAGCCAGGGGGGGTGAGTAAGAGTTTAGGAGGTTGGGGAGTTCGGGTTTGTCAGGGCTGTAGGGTAGGGTGGGCTTAGGGTGTAGGGTCTAGGGCTTAGGGTTACAGAAGGCGAGGGTTTAGGGGGCTGACAGTTGAGGCTACTGTTGCGGATTCCCCCCGGGTTAACGGTTCCAAGACACCCGAATTCATAAACCCCAAACCCCACGCCCCTTGTAGCTCCATTTTTGATACACCCTGAATACCCTTGAACTCTTGCACCCCAAATCCCTAAACCCTAAACCCTAAACCCTAGGCCCTAAGCCCCAAACCCTAAACCCTAAACCCTAAACCGAGTGGAATCTCTTGCCCAAGAGCTGGGTGAACCAGGCATCTCTGCATGAGATGTAGCCGCGGCCATCCGCCAGCTTCAAATACCTCAAGACCAGGGTTTAGGGGTTAGGGGTTAGGGTTTAGGGTCTTCCCCTCCCCACTACCGGCTGCGAAGTATCCCTGCTAGACTGCAGCCGACCCAGATGCAAAGAAGTAGCCCTACACCCCCTAAACCCTAAACCCTAAACCCCAAACCCCAAACCCTAAACCCTGGTCTTGAGATTCCGCAGACCACCCTAAACCTTGAACCTTGAGCCCTAAATTGAAATCTGGCATACATCTTAACCAAGGTCAAAGGGGGGGGGGGGGGGGGGTGGCGTATAATTATAGCAATAGTACCGTTATGGGTGCTTTGGTGAATTTGAACCCATTGAGAAGGCATTCCGAGCGTCCTCATCGCAATGAAACAAGTTTAAACTTAGTTTAAACAACTAGCCGCTACACCCAGTGTTCTTACTGGCCCAAAACCCAAGGAAATAACAGTTGAAACTTCAGAATAAACTACCTTATAAGAAGCCCGAAAGTTTAAAAGTTGGGTTTTGAGCCAGTAAGTCTGTTTCTATATGCCGAGACAAGCACTCAGAACTGTTTGAGGAGGATGCCTTCCCTACTTCAGGCTTTGTAGCGGTAAGGGAACTGTCCCTAAACCCTAAACCCTAAACCCTAAAGCCTAAACCCTAAACCTTAAACCCCCGGAAGAACACTCGGACCAGCAGCAGGATCTCGCCGTCCTCATCACGGACCTGCCGCAGAAACTGCGACAAAAAAGCCCGTGACAGGAACCCTCAACCCTAAACCCCAAACCCTAAACCCTAAACCCACAACCCTAAACGCCCAAACCGACTTCCTTCCCCCCTTCTTCAAAGATCAGAGTTTTGGTCTCGTTGCTACGGTTTTGGGCTTTGGGTTGGGGGAACCTATACCATGCACCCAGCAAAGGTGCAGCCAAGCTAACACCTCCAGGCTTTCTGAAGGTCGAGGTTTAACGTAGCAATACGTCTTAGGTTTAAGGTTTAGGGTTTAGTTCCGGAGCAACCGAAGCTCACAAGCCCCGGCTCAGCGCAGGAATTTCGGGCTACCAGTAGCACCCTTGACCCTTTTTTTGGGGTTTCAGCCCTCCAAAAAAGGTGCCCTTATTAAAATATGGGGGGTTGCAAAAATAAGGGACCCCTGATAGACCCAAATAGTAGGATTCGCTTATAATAAGGACCCCAATAGGGCACACCCTAATTCTCGGAAACCCCCGTATGTTTACAAGCCTTTTCGGGTTGAGGGTGCGTATTGGACAATGGGCTGCATGACTCTTAAGAAGCACAGAGTTTCCCAGGCCTTGAAGGTAGAGGCTACCGAACTCTAATCTTTAAACCCTAAGTCCTAAACCTTACGAACCCTAAACCCTAAACCTTGTGAACCCTCAGCCCTAAACATCCCCAACCTAAACAACCTATGGACACCGACCCACCTCCTCAGCGGCTTGCACTGCGTCGTCGACGTCCAGCGTGGCTCCCGAAACAGCCTTTGCGTTTGTGCTACTTGAAGGGTCATAGGCATAGATAGATTTTTCCGGTTTCGGGTACTTGTAAGTTCGGTGATGAGCTTCTCCCCCCCCCCCCAACTCCCCGCCCGCACACCTTCCCCTGTCCCCAACCCCGTGCAAAAAACATAAAGACTTATTACTGGTCGTACCTCTTATTAAGGGTTTTTGGGCTTGGGGCTTCGGGCACAGGCATACATGAGTTTAGGGTTTAGGGTTGATTGCCGAGGGCGTTCCGGGCACAAGGCTAAGGGACAAGGGGTTGAAGCTGTCGCTTTCGGGTTTCGGGATTGACGCCTTGGACCAGCATTAAAGAGGGGTACTCCCAATTTACAACGCGTGTGGAGTCATCCTCGCTTGTAATTATGCCCCCTGATGTTGGAGACCCATTTGCGGGCAGAGAGTTGAACATGAGGTGAGTCTAGAGGCTTTTGCCAATGAGGGACACCACTCGCGTAGCCGACCCCTGTAGGGCTGAAGCCGCGTGATGTTCTCACCGATTCCCGACAGGACGTCTGCTGTGGTGTCGCCTGTGCTTTCCGACTTCGGCACCACCCAGTGTAGATGCTGGCGGTTTGCCCTTGCGAGCCCAAGCTGCCAACGAGGCGTAGCTGCGCGAGGCAGCTCGCTCAAGAAGTTGCAGCTTTTGCTTACGCTTGGTGAGCTGTGATTCGGCGTCGCCGTCTGAAGGCTGGCCCGATTTCTGCCCCCAGAGCCCCGAAAAAGGTTTAGGGTTAGGGTGCAGTCGTGCTTGAGCGTTTCGGTATAGGCTTCTGGAATGAGGGAGAGTGGGAGGATTCTTCAGTTCATCTGGGCTGGAACCTTGACTCTCCAGCTGAGGGACATCATGTGTGCATCACAGCTTGCCTTTCCAATTTAGGGCCCGCAGGTTACCCCCAAAAACGTTGGCTAAGCCGTCGATCTCCTACCACTCCTAGACATGAGTTGGAACCCAAAGGCAAAGACCGCACATTGCCAAAGCTGTGGAGTGGGTTTGGGGCGTTTGTGGGGCGAGGGTCGGGGATACCCTAAACGCTAAACCCCTCAACCCTCAACCCTCAACCCCCAACCCTAAACCCAAAACCCTAAACCCTAAACCCTAAGATCATCCTCGAACTTTCCCTGTGTGCCTGGTACTTCTCCTGAAAGCGTGTCATCATCTCCGTCTTGAGGGTGCCTCAGGCAGGGGGTGGGGCGGGGCGGGGGGGGGGGGGGGGGGGGGGGGGCAGAAGGCATGTTGATCTGGAAGTTGAGGGGTGTAGGGTTTAGGGTTTACGGCTCTATAGCAATATATATCCCACTTGGGCGCCTTAGGGTGCTGAGATAAAAGCTGATGCCAGTCCCCGCAATGGAGCCTTCAGGTAGCTCTTGCAGATGAGTTACCCTAAACCCTAAACACTGAGCCCTAAACCCTAAACCCTATACCCTGAACCCCAAACCCCAAACCCTAAACCCTAAACCCCCAAACCCTAAACCCGCAGTTTTTTTTGAGGTTCAGACTTATTTGTTCATAGGCTGTTAAAACTCTTGGCTTATGGGTTTAGGGGGTTGATTAAACATGTTCGGGGTGAAGGTCGCCATAGGCTCCCAGGACACCCCACTGACCCAGAACCTTTTGTTAGACAGAGGCCAAAACCCTAAACCCTAAACCCTAAACTTCCCACGTCTGCTGCAAGGCCACCCCACGGACCACTCCACTCCTTCTCCTTGGCGGACGCGAAAGTAAAGGGGTCAGGGTTCAGGGTTCAGGGTTTAGGGCTTAGGGTTTAGGATGTGGGTTTAGGGTTTACCAGTTGTAACGACTCTGTCGGTGCCTCCCAGCCCCGCACCATCTTCTACAATCGACCTCCACTAGGTGCCCATTTAAAACGCCCTAAACCTTAAACCCTAAACCCTAAACCCTAAACCCTAAACCCTAAACCCTGTTAAGTCCGGCCTTAAAACACGATCTGCCTCAGAAACAGCGCCCCGAGGTTCAGAGTGTCGGAGCCAAGCCCTAGCCCTAAACCCTAAACCCTAAACCCTAAACCCTAAACCCTAAACCCTAAACCCTAAACCCTGAACCCTGAACCCTGAACCCTGAACCCTGAACCCTGAACCCTGAGCCCTAACCCTGAGCCCTAAACCCTAAACCCTAAACCCTAAACCCTAAACCCTAAACCCTAAACCCTTCTCAGAGCCCAAGGCTTTGGGATCCTTTTGGTCACCAGCTGGGGGCCAAGAGGCCCTGAAGTGACCCTCCACCAGGATGCAGCTATACCTCGGGTATGTAGGGCTTGTAGGCTGGTTTAGGGTTTAAGGTTTAGGGTTCAGGGTCCATAGGGTTTGTATAGGGTTTAGGGCTTAGGGGTTAGGGCTCAGGGTTTAGGGCTTACGGTTTATAGGGCTTACGGTTTATAGGGCTTAGGGTTTAGGGTTTAGGGTACAGGGTTCTTGTAGTATGGCTTATCAGGTTCATAGGGCTTGTAGGCTTGATACGGTCTGCAGGCCTTGCCGGGTTGAAAGGCTTTACAGCGTCCAGGGTTGGCTGTAGGTTTCGGACAGGAGGCTATGGCCTTCTTAATTAAAGAGCTTGTCGGAGGGTCGGGGGCGATAAATCCTCATCAGCTTCGGGGCTGCTGGCAAGGTTACTAGGGCATGTAGATGTGGTTGAGACCTTTCCCGGACCCTAAGCCCTTCAACCCATAAAACCCTAAACCCCTCACCCACAAACCCTAAACCCTTCAGGTTGCAAGGTTCTAGGGCTTAGAGCAAGATTGTGTGCCAGCAGGCTTCCATGAACCATGCATAAACCCCGGACCCTAGACGGTTTAGGGGGTCTGGGGGGTTAGGGTTCAGGGTTTAGGCTTTATGGTTTAGGGCAGCCTGAAGCCAGGCACTGTCCACGACCCAGAAAGGTACCAAAAGAGGCTGTGAGGATACGCACCCCTGAAGCGCCAACAAGACCCTCTAAGCGCGATGGGGTTTTCGGGCTTAGTGTTTAGAGTTTGGTGCCCTGACCCCTAAACCCTAAATCCTAAACCCTAAACCCTAAACCAAAATCCTAAACCCTGCCAACCTAAAAGGTCCAGGTGCTCCTGTGCAGTCGCCCACTGGTACTTCTCCTTGGCCTTGTCCAAGTCGCTGAAGCCCTCGTCCTCCGGACCCTCGAACTCTCAAGACCTGAACCCCCGAACCCTAATCCCTTCAGAACTCCGCTTACCTGCGCCAAAACCCTGTTGAGGATTTCTGCACCTAAGCCTGGCGCCGTAGAGGCAAGTGGTGCACGGGGTTTAGGGTTTGGTGTTCGGGGGGAGGGTTTAGGGTTAGTTGGCGTTGGTCTTGTTCAGGGGCCCTAGCCCGTCTCTTGCTTGGTCTGCAGCTCGTTCGGTCTGCAGATTTCGGGTTCAGGATTTGGGGCTTACCTTAAGAAACCCAAACCTACTGTGTTTTGTAGGTTATTACAAGAAGCCCCTTATAGGCTTCCTAGGTACACTACATAAAAGCAGGTTCTGGGTTTTTGAGGTAGGCCTATAATGGGCTCGTGGGGGGCTTATCCAGGGTTTAGGATGTAGGGTTTATGATTGAAGGTTCAGGGTTTGGGGCAGAGACGGGTGCACGTGCTTAGCATTCACAGGAAGGTTCCCCAGCTCCCTCGGCCCTGCAACCCCGATATGAAAACCCTTAAGCCCTGAAATGCTTAAACTTAACCCAGCTAGGGTTTAGGGTTTTGGGCAACTATGAACCCTCTGAAGCAGCAATAGTTTTGTCATCATGGGCTTTGTTTGAGGTTGATGCTTGCGCCTGCGTCGTGCTCAAGCCACGACAAGGGTTGAGGGTTTAGGGCTGAGGGTTTAGGGCCGAGGGTTTACTTGGGGGTTCATGGGTGCATGAAAGTAGGGTTATACATAGGGCAACTGTGATTATTTCCTCATTTCAGGTACATGTCACCCTACTTATACAAGTACCCATGAGTGTTCAAGTAGGATTTTGAGAGTTTGGGATTTGGGTTTGATGGCTTCGGGTTCGGGCCGGCGTGCAGGTTGAGTCCTCGATGCTGCCATACTCCTCCGCTTGCCAGATGACCACGAATTTCGATTTCTGGGCATCGTGGCATCACATTGTAGTAGGCCCTAAACCCTGAACCGCTAAACCCTAAACCCTGAACCAGTAAACCCTGAACCCCTAAATCGGTTGGTTCTCTGTATCGGAGACTATCAGCCATCGGCTCGTGCGAGTCCTTCTATCACAAGCTGCCGGTCATAGGGTTTAGGGTTTAGGGCTCAGGGTCAAGGTGCGGGAGTGAGGGACTAAGGACAAAACAGGAGTCCTCAGAATATCGATAGTTACCTTGGGGACCAAATGAACCCTAAAATTGGGGTCCTATAACCTATACTACTATAATTCCTATTAAGGTATATGAACCATAAGCCCTTTTAGGGTTCATGTCGTCCCCAAGGTAAAGCTTCCCTGAAGTCCTGTTGCTAGGTTGGGGTGCAAGCAGAGGCATTCTACATGCTTAGGGTTTAGGGTTTACGCTTTAGGTTAGATTTCTCAATGCGACCCCGTCCCGGAAGAGTCTTACTGCCAGATCACATCCTGAGGGAGCTTGGGTGAAGTTGACGTTCAGTAAGACAGCCCAAAACCGAACCCACATCCTAGCATTAGACCCTGCACCCTAAACCCTAACCCCCTAACCCTCTAAACCCTAAACCCTAAACCCCCAAAATTCTAAACTCTGACCGCAACGGGCTGCCCGAGCCAGACTTCCATACCAACGGCAACATAGAAGCCCTGAGCCTGAACACCCCCGTGTTCAGATAGCCTGCGATTCTGGGTTTAGGGTTTAGGGTTTAGAGTTTAGGGTTTAGGGTTTAGGGTTTACACCACGCTCAATACTCAAAAACGCCCCCCCTGCGTAGCAGTGGTTTGGGGTGAGTGACCATTCTCCTCATCATCATCGATTAAGAACAAGAAGAAGAAGAAGCCCTGAACCCCAAACCCTTTAAACCCGAAACCCTATAAACCCTAAACCCCCTAAACCCTTAACCCCAAACCCTCTAAACCCTAAACCCTAAACCCCCTAAAGCCTAGACCCAAAACCCTGTGACCCTAAACCCTATGACCCTAAACCACAGCGTATCTCTCAGGCAAGAAACCTTGAACTCTTTAAACCTAAACCCTTTAACCCCCAAACTAAACCCTGTAAACCACAAACCCTAAACCCGTTTAAACCCTTTAAACCCAAACCCAAAACCCTTTTAAAGCCTTTAAACCCCAAACCCTAAACCTTTTAACCCCAAACCCTACACCCTACGACCCTAAACCCTAAACTTTAAACCCTATGACCCTATGACCCTATGACCCTAAACCCTAAACCCAAAACCCTAAACCCTAAACCCTAAACCACAGCGTATCTCTCAGGCAGGGCGCCAGCTCGATTGAGCTGAGGATGGTCACCGGGCCGATGGTGGCTTGGTTGGGCTCGAAGGCTCTTGAGGGTTTAGTGTTAGGGTTTTGAGGGTTTTGGGGCTTTTAGGGTTTTTAGGGCTTTTGGAATTTTTTTGGGGGTTAGGGTTTGGGTCTTTAGGTCTAGGGTTTTCAGGGTTTTTCGGGTTTAGGGTTTGGGTTTTTAGGTAGTGTTTAGGGTGTTTTTGTTTTAGGGTTTGGTGTGTAGGGTTGTTTAAGAGGGCTTAAGACGGTTTAGGAGGGTAAGAAGGTTCAGCAGGTTTCGGGAGGGCGTCCGCCTTCGCCCCCCCCCCCCCCCCCCCCCCCACCAGGGATTTGGATTCTATTTAGGATTCTGGAGAAGGGTTTTTTGAAAGGCTGGGTCTAGTCTTCCAGCAGAGTACACCCTGAACCCTAAGTCGGGTTCTAGGAGGCGTTGGGGTTTTGACGGCTTAAAGGCTCAGCGTGCGGTGCTGCGGGTTGGAGTTCTTGCGTGTCAGTGGTCCTTTGAGTCTAGAGTTTAGGGTTGAACTTGTGGGTTTATTTAGAGTTTAGGGTTTAGGGTTTAGGGTTTAGGGTTTAGGGTTTAGGGTTTCGGCTTGGGGTTAAACTTGAGGGGGTTTGGGAGGTTCAGGGCTTCAGGTTCGAAAAAGGCCCTTGCATTCCATCTACCTCGCATCAGCATCCACACGGATGAGCCCACAAAAAAACAAATCAAAAGACTTGACGTTCATCAGCTGGACCCGAGCATAGCCCAGGAATGAAAGGGTGCCGTTTTTGGTTTAAGGGGCGCATAATCCCTCCCCCCCCCCTCCCCCCCCTCCCCCCCTCCCCCCCCTCCCCCCCCTCCCCCCCCTCCCCCCCCTCCCCCCCCCCCCCCCTCCCCCCCAAAAAAAGTGGGAATGAGGGACTACTCTGGGTCCTGCAATTTTAAGTTGTATCCAGCACATGACAAGACCTTACGTAGTCAGGCACCGAAAGCCTTGCTCCAAGTCGCTCTCGGTGAACTTCCACCTTCCGCGGTCAAGCTTAAGCATGGAGACGAGAGCCCGCAAGGATCGCACGCACCCGAACTCCGAGCACGGACTGCTTATGGTTGCAAATGGGGGGGGGGGGGGATGCTCTGCACCGGCCTATGATCTGCAAGAAGCTTTGCCGAAAGGACCCCTGCGGAAGGACCGCCGTGGCAGCAACCCGACCATCTCAAAACCAGATCATGTTTCTTGTTATGTTTACGTTTTGTGTTTTCTCTTTCTTTTTTGTTGTGGCGGGGGGGGGGGGGGGGGTGTTCAACCGAGCACCAAAAACTTAAAACACTGCCACAGTGTCACTCTGGTCACAGCCCCCCAGGGGCTTGGAGCATCCCACACCCTGAAGCTTCCTCAGCCAGAAATGAAGCGACATAGAGGCCTGAAAGCTCACACGCGCCAACCCTTCCAAAGCTTCCAGCACTTCCCAAAACCCTATGGGTCCCATTATCAGCCTAATCAAGGTTAAGTAAGGGGGAACATAGGGGGGGGGGGGGGGTAGTATAGAGTATAGAGGGGGCTGGTAGGGGAACCCATGAAACACCATAAGCTCTAAACCCTAAACGCCCTCGGCCCATACCCTACAAACCCATTCCCATATCCCGTACGCCCCCAAAAAAGCGGGGACCAGCCTGGAAGGACCCTCCACCTGTTGAGCACGGTTTTGGAATAGGATTTAGGCTGTTAGTGTATTGGGGGGTTTAGGGCTTACGGTTAGAGGGACATACCCGGAGTCCCTCCGTCCACAGAAATTGCGAGCTGTTTGCCTTCTTGGACACCCAGTGCCAGGCCGCGCAAGCTGAGACACTACCAAAACAGCACATGCATATGGATACAAACTGGGCGCCTACTAATTCCCCAATAGCATCCCGTATACCCCGAACGCCTACATCGATATAGTAAAGTTCTGCTTACATTTCCACCAAAAGCTCCATCCCCTACTCACCAACAGCAGGTAAACCACCCTTCAGGTCCGAGAGTGACGGTGTGTGCTGAATTCTGACAATATCTCGAGCCGGCTGCTTCGACGGATGATAGAGAAAACACTCAAACTCTAAACCCTGAAGTGCGCAGATGCCGATACCCCCAGCTCCCCTGCAGCCGATCCAAATCTCGGCATTCTAAACCGTACCCCTAAACTCCTACTAAACCCTGTAAGAAAAAACTACAATGCAACCCAGAACTAAAACCCTAAACCCTAAACCCAAGACCCCAAACCCTATAAACCCTAGGCCCCAAACCCTTAAACCCTAAACCCTAAACCCTATTATAAACCCTAAACCCTATAAGCCCTAAGCCCTAAGCCCTAAGCCCTAAACCCTAAACCCTAAACCCTAAACCCTAAACCCTAAACCCTAAACCCTGCCTGCGGCTCAGCATCCGCAGGCACGATCAGAGCCAGAATGCCCCATCTGCGGTCAGTATAGCCTTGCTTTGGGGGCTCATGGGTACTTGCTAGGGTTTAGGGTTTAGGGTTTTGGGTTTAGGGTTTAGGGTTTAGGGTTTTGGGTTTTGGGTTTAGGGTTTAGGGTTTAGGGTTTAGGCACTTCTTGTGGATATAAACCTTCCTAGGGTTCTTATAACCCTGCTTACAAGCACCCCATGAACCTTCAAGTGCTTCCTGAGACTCGAGGCTGGCGACTGAGAGCCCAGGAAAACCCGAAGCCCTGGACCCGGCGCTTTCAATAGGGTTTACGGCTTAGGCTTTATCAGTAGGGTTCTAAGTAGGGTTCTAACCTACTCAGGGCATGCATATCCCTAAACTCAGGGCCTAGGCCGCCCCCTACGTTGGGGGCTTGACCTCGGGTGGCACAAGCCGACCCAGGGTCGGCAACGCCCACGATGGGAAAGTAGTTACCCTAAACCCTTTTTTTCTGACCTGGGCGTGCCTTTTTGGGGGGGTACCCCAAGACCCCTAGGCCAGGAGGATCCGGACCCCTCACCACAGCGTGTGGTGGGACCAGGGGGCCTCAGGCCTCAAAAAACGTTGCTGACTCTTGGTTCGCTGTGGCTTTTCTTGGCCGGTGGCCCTTCTCTCTCACCTCCAGGCCCCCCCCCTGCCGCCCTGGCCCGCCTGGCAGCCTGGCCCTCCTCTTTACCCGCCAGCCGCGGGGCCTCTATATTACCTTCGAGACCTTGCTGGCAGCCTTGACAAGTTTTGAAAAGTGGACTGTTGTCTGAGTTCAGGCCTAAACCCTAAAAGAGGTTTGGGTGGCTTTGCCGCCTTGGACGGCGTGTGGTGGGAGAAAAGTGCTAGATGGCCCTCCACAATCGGGCCAAAGCTGCTCTTCGGCACCTCACGAAGCTTTCGAGCTTGTTCCGAAACCTAACCTTCACAGCATCTACGCCCTATCACAGCAAACCCTAAACCCTAAACCCTAAACCCTAAACCCTAAACCCTAAACCCTAAACCCCATGAACCTTCCAGTCGGGATTTCTGCGTTGGGGGCGCTGTGGACGAGCCCTCTCTGCTCGCCAAGTGGCTGCTGCCGTCGCCATCCGTCTCCCAGGCCACCTGCGCCAGATTCCGCTTGGTTTAGGGTTCAGGGTTCAGGGTTTAGTTTAGGGTTCAGGGTTCAAGGTTCAGGGTTTAGTTTAGGGTTTAGGGTTTGGGGGTTTACGAAAATACAGGGACCCTGATAATAGGAGGATTCCCCTGTGGCAAGGACCCCAATAAGGGTACCCCTATTTTCGGGAAACCCCGAAATCCGAAATCCGAAATCCTTCGCGAAGCTGAATAAAACTTGCTTCCCCTACTTAGCCCTTGATAAGGGGTAAAGAGGCCCCAAAAAAGGGGGCGGGTACCCTACTGGGGGAACGTAGGGCATGGGTTTCAGGGCTCGGAGGTTTTTCGGTGTGTTACAGGACTCTGGCGGGGTCTGAGAATTCTGCGAAGCCAGCTGCTACTATAATTAGGGTATACCTTGGGGACCAAATGAGCCCTAAAATTGGGTCCTATACCCCATACTACTATGATTCCTATTAAGGTATATGAACCATAAACCCTTTAAGGGTTCATTTCGTCCCCAAGGTAGGGTCTAGGGTTGCCACAGGCCTGGAGGTGGGGACCTTTCTGCACAAAACGCTTCGTTCATATCAGGCAACCTCTTTGTGATTGCGTCGGCACCCTTAAATAAGGAACACACACTCAGCTAGTTCCATCATCAGAAAACCCGACATAACCTTAAACCTTAAACCTTAAACCCTAAACCCCCTAAACGCTAAACCGATATGGTTTCAGGTACCTCCTCTCAGCAAGAGTCTTGGGCTTTTCTGGGCTAAGGATAAGGGCTGCACTCAGTGAGGGATGTACTGCAGTAGTGAAAGCCACGGCTTGCAGCACGGGGCTTGAAACTAAGAATACTTCCGATATGTCCTTAAAGACCCCCCGAACCCCCACGAGGCAACAAGCCTTAAGACCCAAACCCCCCTAAAAAACCGGGTCGTTTTAGGGTTTAGGGTTTAGGGCTCTAAAGCCCAAGACATCACGACGCATTCAGGCTTCCCCGGCCACAGAGAGGCCCAAACCCAGAATAGGGTTTAGGGTTTAGGGTTTAGGGTTTAGGGTTTAGGGTTTAGGGTTTAGGGTTTAGGGTTTAGGGTTTAGGATTTAGGGTTTAGGGTTTAGGGTTTAGGGTTTAGGGTTTAGGGTTTAGGGTTTCAACTCCATGCTTTCATATGGCAGCTCTGGGAGGTCCCTATTACGCCTATACCCTTAAGCCCTAAACCGTAACCTTCTAAACCCTTACTAACCTCCTATGTAGTAACTTTCTGGGGTAGTATACTAGCATCCCCTATGACTAACCCAGAAAGGAACGACATTGGAGCCCTTCAGGTAAACCCGAATTCATTGTCCGCATAAGCCCTCAGAAGCCCGAAGACTCGGTGGAACCCAACCGGGCCGTGCAGCTGTTCTCCGTCAATTCGAGGTTTTGGTACCTTGAGGTTTTCGGTTTAAGGTCGGTTTCGATTGTAAGGTTTAAAGGGCTTGTTTAGGGTAAGGGCTGAAGGCTTCGATACTCTGATAGCCTAAGCCCGAAACCCTTGCTACAGAGCACTTTGGGTCTTGGGCCCATGCCTGGGCTTTTTGTTCGGGCTCAAAGGGCTTATATGGAAAAGGTCTACCTGAGTCCACCGTGCTGGCATGGCCGAGCCTCCCACCCTAATATCAGCCGTTATCAGCCTCAATCCCAAAGCCTCAACCCTGAACCCTGAACCCTAAACCCTAAACTTTGAAGCCCTGCACCCTGAACACCCTCAGAGGGAGCCCTTCAAGACAAAACCTTGAATCGAAGGATGGACTTTCTTGCCTCCAATGAGACAATATACAAACCCTTCGAGGTACGTGAGATGGGGTTCCATAACTCCTGCTCTTCGGTGAGTGCATCTTCTGGCTCCTAACGCAAATCTTGAGTGTGTGGTGCCCTTCTGAACATACTAGGAGTAAACACCGGTGATTCACGACCTCGAGTCCGCAGTACTAGCATTAAAAACCCTGCCTTAAACAAGGGCCGAAGATGAGGAGCCATACTGCTTACTGCTTCATAGCAGGGAAAGAGGGAATTGGACACCTTTATCCGCCTACTGCCCTTGAAGGGATTATACAGGGTATCTCATTCCCTCACTTCCTGCTAAAACTACTATTTGCTTTAAGAACCCTCCCACAGAGAGATAACAATCCCCATGCTACCCTGATAAGGAAGAATGTTCTTAATTTCTGAATGGCTCTTAACCCTAAACCCTAAGCCCTAAGCCCTACACCTTGAGCAAATAGTAGTAAGAATATGGCCCACTAGAGGCACGGTCATACCCTAGCGGCCCTAGCGCGCCACCAGGCCTTTCTACCCGGAAGCACCTCAAGACTCGTAAGACTCGGAGGGTGGGCAAGTTCGATTCCGGGTGTTGTTGGTTTAGGGTTTACGGTTTAGGGTTTAGGGTTGAGGGTTTAAGGTTTAGGGTTTAGGGTTGAGGGTTTAAGGTTTAGGGTTTAGGGTTTGGGCTTTAGGGCTTAGAGGCTCAACCCTAGGCCCTAAGATTTCATGTGTAAGGGCAATTCCGCCTCTAACTCTAAACCTTCAATCCCAAAGGTCTCAAGGCAGCAGTACCGTATGCTGCGCCCAGCCGCAGGAATCCTCGCGTAGGATACAAACAAGCCTTTAGGGCTTTGGGGGATTTGTAGGGTTGAGGTTCAGGGTTTAGGGTCTAGGGTTTAGGGTTCAGGCTTGAGGGTTTAGGGTGTAACATTCGCATCCCAGGATTAGAAACGTAAGCTCAACACCTGGCAGACGGCGAGCGACGATTCGCCATAGAACTGGCCACGTTCGAAAGGCTCTGCATCCTCAAGCGTTCTCTCTGGGAGTGTAGGGTTTAGGGTTTCGGGTTTAGGGTTTAGGGTTTAGGGTTTAGGGTTTAGGGTTTAGGGTTTAGGGTTTAGGGTTTAGGGTTAGGAGGTAGGAGGTTCCCCCACCCCCTTTCAAAACAGTCTTGATCGAGATTCTCCAGACCTTTGAAGGGAAGAATAGGTTTTTGTAAGGGATTCATTTCTGTAGGCCTAAGTACCGGAGCCGTAAACGTCACCAAAACCACCCCTTATAATCCCTATTCAAAGCATAAACCACCCTAAACCCTTAACCCCAAACCCTACAGTGATAGAGCCGATGTAAGTTGCTGTAGAGGCTTAGCTCTTTCATCATCCTGCCTACGTACGGTGGTCTCACCAAAGTCTGCTCGCGCGTTTCCGCATGGTTGTTGGCTTGAGCTAGGTGCACAGGAAGGATTTACATCCCCCTTGCGCGTCCTCGCACTCGAAGACGAGGGTGACATTCCTGAGGCAGAGTCCAGTGCTTGTGCTTTAGGGTGGGGATACCTAAGAGGCGCTTGACGGGTAACTATATAGATGGGGGGGGCCATGAGATTTCTTTATAGTTAACGGCCGGGGGTTCAAGTTCTTTGTGGATTTGGGATCTTCTTATGGTGTTCATGCAAGTTGAGAGGACCGTCAACTACCGGCACAGTTAGCTAGAGTGAGTTCTTGTGTAGTTTCATACATATATTTATATACGTATATAAATATATATGTATATGTATATATATGTGATTATATGTGTACTGTTTATGTGGCTGTTTAGAGAGGAGAATATTGCTAAAGGCCCAATCGGGGACGCCAGCTTTCGGGAGGCCAAATGGCGAAGGAGGCAAACTTTGGGGTTTAGGGTTTAGGGTTTTGGGTCAAACTAGGACAGCTGAGGGGTTTGGGGTTTAGGGTCAAACAAGGACAGCTGGCCTCAGGGGTCCAAAAGAGGCTCAAGCCAATCTTGCTTTAGGATTTTTAGGGAGGTCTTTATGGTTTTGGATTTCAAGGTTTTGGATTTGAGGGCTTTTAGGGTTTAGGGTTTGTAGGGTTTAGGGTTTGGAGGGTTTAGGGTTTGGGGTTGACCCCCCCCCCCCCCCCCGCTCCAAAGCCTAAACCCTTAAACAACCCTAATAAGCCTCGTATGCCCTAACCCTTGAAGGCTTGGGGAGTAAAGGGTTCAGAATTCAAAGGTCAGGTTGATGCCCCCGCTCATGGTAACAGGTACATACCACGCTAGGTGAGCATAGTTATCCCACCCATGTTTTTTTCAATTAAGGCCTGCTATTGAAAGGGGTATATCCTACGCTAAGGTCTACAGAATAAGCTACTGGAGCTGGGGTTGTGCTTCATTGATCAAACATCCAACTACAAACGGCCACTCTATTAAATGGGTCCCCTTTCTGGGTGCCCGAATTAGTTATCAGGGCCGTACTGCAACAGGGACCCATAAAGGGACAACAAACCCTAACAACCCTAACACCTACAAACCCTCAACCCCAACCCAAGTTCCTGAGACTTCTCCCTAAACCCTAAACCCTAAACCCTAAACCCTAAACCCTAAACCCTAAACCCTAAACCCTAAACCCTACTCTCCAAGCATCTCAAGGTCAAGCACTTTCGTGGGGTCGTTCTGCGCATCTTCCTTTGAAGAGTCAGGTTCGGACACGAACCCTGTGAAGCCTCCCCCCAAAAAAGCAGCGTCCAAGGTCTACGGACCAGGGTCTATAGATTCTAGGGTCTAGGGGCTAGGGTCTACGGTCTGGGGTCCAGGGCGTAGGGTTTAGGGGCTCACGGCTTCGGGTTTAGGATTTGTGTTGACTTCAGGGGCTTCGGATTCGAAAGGTTACGTGCCGAAAGCTCCGAAGTCTCAAGGATTCCTCTAAAGTAGGCTCCCTTTTCCTGCAGCGCTTCTTAAGCGTCGATCACAGCTATTCCCGGCCTGGGGGTAGGTTCCCCTTGCCGTGGCCGGACCCTAAGCTTTCTACTTTTTTTGTTAGTAATTGCGTTGTCGCAGTGATTTCCCCTAAGCAACTTTCTTGGACCTAGGGCCCGATGTCGTTCTCAGTTCCTGAAGGGTGGTTGGCAGCTGTCGTGGACAAGTGGCGTTACTAGAATTACTAGAATTACTAGAATTACTAGAATTTCTAGAATTGCTAGAACTACTAGTTTTACTAGAAATACTAGAAGTACTAGAATTACTAGAATTACTAGAATTACTAGAACTACTAGAAAAACTAGAACTACTAGAATTACTAGAACTACTAGAATTTCTAGAATTACTAGAATTATTAGAATCCCTAGAACCATTGCGGAGCTTGTGGGAGCTAAACAAATCATCTCAGTCAGATCTCGATTACGATTCACTGCTACTCACTGCTTTTACATGAAAGCTGTCAAGTTGCAAAATACATTCCTCCCATAAGGGGCCACTTGGGAACAGCGCCCAACTGTCGGTTCATGGTCACAGGACCCAAAGGCTCGAAAACCGCTCGCCCCCCCCCCCCCCTTTCGCACACACGCACGCACGCTCGCACGCACCCCGCCACACACACACACAGAGAGTTAACAACATCGTCAGTATCACTGGTGCAAGTCAGCGAGGCTGAATTGTTTCCAGCATCTTCATCATTCATCGTCTGAATACTACCCAAACAGCGAGTGTAAAACAGAGGACAATACGTGATTGACACAGCTTGCAGGTACATGGGCGGCCAAGTCCTGCATCTCTTGAAAGGTAGCAGAATTGGGCACACACACACATGCATCCTGCCGTCAACCTTAAACAAAACTCCAAAGCCGTAGGTGCTTGGGTGCCTTTGTTTTGCGGAATGGTTTGGTGGTGCTTATAAGGGAGATTCAAACAATGGCATTCTAGGCCCCTTCTCAAGACGGGTCCCTGAGGATGTGCGGCGTAGCATCCAATGCGAGATCTGGCTTCTTGCCGGGGTTGTCCTGTGATCAACAGTCTGAGGCATCTGCGGGGGGACCTACACCTGACTCAGTGTGTGGTTTAGAGCTTGTAGGGTTTAGAGTTTAGGGGTGTGGGAAACGAATTGCCAACACGGAAACACCAAAGCACTAAGCGGCGCCAACTACGGGTATTTGGCGGATGGGGGGTGGGGGGGGGGGGGGGGGTGGGGGGGTTGGGGGGGGGGGTGGGGGGGGGGGGGGGTGGGGGGGTTGGGGGGGGGTGGGGGGGGGGGGGGGTGGTTGGGGGGGGGGGGGGGTGGAGGGGGGGGGGGTGGGGAATATATCTGGAAAGAACCAAAAGAATAATCCCTTTTTTCCTTACCCTTAATAAGGAAGAACATGTTTTTGGGTGTTCTTAAGCAAGTCGTAGCTAAGCCCCAACAAAAGATGACTCCCAGCACCTAAGCTTGACGCCGAAATTCCTTATGCCGCGGTATCCTCGCACGAGAGGAAAGGTTGAGGCCTGAGGCTTTTATAAAGTGCCTACCGAAAGGGGTTTAGAGTTTAGGTTTAGGGTTTAGGGTTTAGGGTTTAGGGTTGAGGGTTTAGGGTAAAACCTCGAGGTGGAGTCTCACCTCCTCCGCTTCCCCCGGGCCAAGACACAGCTCTCCAACCCTAAGCCCCAAACCCTCAAACCTTAAGCCACTCAACCCTGAAACCCTCAAGCCCCAGAAACCCTAAACCCTCAACGCTGATACCCCAAACACCCTAAACCCTAAACCCGAAACCCTAGACCCTATGTAAACCCCAAACGGCCCTAAAACCTAAACTTTAAACGCCCTGACGCAAACAGGTATCCCAAGACCCCGAACGCGCCTCGGTAAAGGTGTCGTCCACAGAAACGATCCAACCAGGGCGGACCTTCTTCAGGTTTAGGGTTTCGGGCTTTGGGTTTTGAGGCTGAAGGGTTCAGACCTTTAGGGTTAAGGGCTTGGGGCTTTAGTGGTGTATGGGATTTGGGGATTATAGGACTTCGGGGCTTTGGAGTTTGGAGTTTAGGGTCCGAGGTTTGGGCTTAAGGCTTCGGGGTCTGAGCCATTAAGAGCAACCAGCTATCCCAAAAATCAGGAGGGGGGAACATGTGCTTCACACGGGCACACACACATTTCGAGGATTTCAAGCAGGTTTAGGAAATGTGGCAAAAGCACAGGAAACACATTGAACACGCACGCCGAATCTGTGAGGCGGGCTTTGAAGACCCGAGAGTACTCCGGGAGGAACCTAAACCTGCTTTTCGGTGACTCGACACTCTAAACCCTGGCCAAAAGACAGGGGAACACGGGACTGCACACCCCGTAGCTTCGCTCTTCGCCGCTTTGCGCTATTAGGGTTGAAGATAGGTCTCGGCCCAAAACGAGGGCTGTGGGGGGGGTGGACAAAGTTCAGATGTTTAGGCTTCAGGTTTGAGAGGCTTCGAAGAAGAGCAGCACTTAACTTTTTCAATTCCAAGGCGTTTATACATGCTCCTGCTTACCAACTGAAGACTGAACCTGAGGCCCTAAACCTTTTAGGCAACTCTAAGACTCTAGTCTTTCCAGCCCTGAACCTTAAGCTCCTAAACCCTAAGCCCTGTAACAAAGTAAAACCCCAACCTCTAGCCAGCTGTGGCGTCTCCTGGCTGCCAAGGGCAGGACTTTAGGGCTTCAGGCGCTTTATGCCTTAAGGGCTGAGGGCTTTAGAGGGTGAAGGGTTGCAGGATGAGGGCTTGCGGGAAGTGGTAAGAACTGGAGTTGACAGGGGTGTGGGCCTGTACCCGAAAAGAACCCAAAAAACCCTACAGTCCCCAAAAGCCCTTAAAAGCAACAAAAATCAATCAACCCTCAACCCTCAACCCTAAACCCTATACCCCAAAACCCTAAATTTGCGTCCAGGAGGCGCCAGCGGCAAAGAGGGGACCATCTTCTCGGTTCAGTTCTTTCCTGAGCTCATCGAACCCGAAACCCTCAGAGCTGTGCGCCTAAAGCCGAAGCTCCTGTAAAAACCCTAAACTCGGGGCCTAGGCCGCGCCCCTACGTTGGGGGGCGGCGCTGAAGCCCTTCGACTTCGATGGCGCAAGCATGCGCAAGCCGACCCAGATGCCCACGATGGGCCTGGTACCGGGACACATTCACCAACACTGTTCCCTTTTAGTTTTTCGAGGCCCAAGGCCCCCAGCCCAGGGTCCTGGATCGCCGCAGCGTGCCCAGGGACCAGGGGGCTTCAGGCCGGCTCAGGCAAGGCGGGTGCTCAAAAAACTCTGCGCCCTTCGCACCCTGGCGCCCTGGCCTTGGCCAACCAAGGCCCCGGCATGAGACCAGCCCCCTTTGCACCCCTAGCCCTCCTGGGAAAGTCATGAAACTGAATGAGCTTTTAGAAGTGGACTGTTGCCCTGAGTTTAGGCCTAAACCCTAAAAGGAATAGGTTTGGGTGGCTCTGCCGCGTAGGGCGTGGGGTGGGAGAAAAGTGTTAAAAAAGAAGGCCTTAGGGTTTAGGGTTTAGGGTTCCGGTTCAGGGTTCAGGATTAGGATTTAAGGCTTAGGGTTTCGTTTTTTGGTTTTGAACGCGGAGGTCACCCACAAAAACAGACTAAGGATACCACTGGGGGGCCCTAGGAATGTTTTCATTTCTGAAGAAAAGGTTGGGGGGTTGAGGCTCGTCTATAGAAGGCGTGGGAGAGGAAACCCTGGACCCTATATTCTATAAACTCTAAACCTGCGAAGGCAGACGGAGCTTGAAGCTGTACAGACAGGGGTGCACATTAGGGCTTCAGGTCTTCGGGCTAAACTCGAAACCCTGAACACGAAACAGCTAAGAGGGCCACAGCCTCCATCTGCAAACAAGATCAACTCAGCAACGTCGACTCTGGGTATCGCTCTGTCCTCAACACTCTGAATGCAGCAAGTGCTATAGTATGGTGGGTATGGATTTTTCAGGAAAGCATCCACTATCCCAAGGGCCTACCCGGAAATCCCAAATCCTAAGCCTGCCGTTGAGGGACATAACCCGCTTCCGCCTTGGCACAGGGCCGGAGCAATACCATACGTGCCGAGCCGCACTTTGAGATTCTTCAGTTGACCATCTTCGGTCTGGCACAGGGGACAGCGAAGCTTGCTCTGATGTTCAGGTTTTGGTGTTTAGGTTCAGGGTTTAGGGTTTGGGTTTAGGGTTTAGGGTTTAGGGTTTAGGGTTTAGGGTTTAGGGTTTAGGGTTTAGGGTTTAGGGTTTAGGGTTTAGGGTTTAGGGTTTAGGGTTTAGGGTTTAGGGTTTTCTCCCCCGATCTCTGCCAGCCCCAAACCCTTAAACCCTAAACCATATGGGGGCTTCCGAAAATCGGCGGTACCTTATTGGTGGTCCTGAGCATCAGGGAATCCTACTTCTTGGGGGTTTGTGTTGGGGGTCCCTTATTTTCTCAGAAATACCCCCTCCATACGACCCCCCCCCCCCCGCCCCCCCAAGGTTCTCCCCATAATTCGAGCTGTTTAAGGATAATGAAACCGAATTCAGGTTATTTCAGGGGGGAACCGAGGGCCGGGTGGGGGGTATAGAGGGGGGTAGTAGGGGAACCCCTTATTTACCCTAAACCCTAAACCCTAAATCCCGAAACCCCAAACCCTAAACCCTACACCCTACACCCTAAACCCTAAAAAACATCACACTGCGAGGCTCAGGCATCGAAGGACTTGATCTCATCGCTCACTTTTCGGCCTGTCCACCGTGAGGCTTTGGGGTTGAAGCCTTTTCAGGGACCGGCTCCCGAATGACTGGGTTTGAGGGTTTGGGGTTTAGGGTTTGGGGTTTAGGGTTTAGGGTTTAGGGTGACTACTTTCCGAACACTCTGAAACATACTCCTCGACAAGACCCCTTCAAACCAGCCAGGGAAAACATTCTAAGTCTCAAGAGCCTGCTTGAACCTTTTCTGGGGGGCTTAGGAAAATAGGGGACCCCCAATTTTGATCCCCAAATGGTAGGATTCCTTTATCATAAGGACCCCCCCCCCCCAAACCAAAAAAAAGTACCCCTAATTTCGGTAACCGCATTTAGAATTCTTTAGACCAGACAAGGTTGGGGATGGGCCACCCCTACATGCTAACCCCTCAGCTCCCCCAAAAAAGAAGCCGAACTTGACCTCCTACAAGACCTATGTCCAACACACCCCACGGGCTCAGCCCTACACCCGAACCCGCCTGAGAAGGTGATGTGAGCCTCTGGCATGAGCTTATACTCGAGGCCTGAGAGATGACGCGAACATTCGGATGCCGGGTTCGGGGTTAAAGGGCTTAGTGGTCTTGCGGCTTTGGGCCTTCCATGTCCGGGCCTTGAGATCTCAAAAAGGCTCGAGCTTGGGGCTTTCTGAGCGCGGGGCCGTTGACGAAGTAGAACGTCAGCGTCTGGCAGCGCAGGCGTGCAGGAAGATTGAAGGGTTCCGGGTTGAAATGAGGTGGAACCCTGCACCCAACCCCGGTGCAACACTAGGAAATCACCAAAATCTCCTTTGAACAACTTACACTTATACCTCACAAACCCATAAGCCCTATCATACGCAACATGCGTTTGCGCCGCTCCTAGGGTTGATGGCTGGTTCGGGCGCCCTAAGCCCTAAACCCTAAACCCTAAACCCTAAACCCTAAACCCTAAACCCTAAACCCTAAACCCTCAACCCTAAACCCTGAACCCTCAAAGGGGTCGCAGGAAGGGATGCAAACCCAGAGGTGTCACGTGAGTGAAGCCAAGCAGCACATGCAAGTTTCAGACCACAGAACAATGAAATATCCCTAAAAGGGCTCAGGGTCTTTAGGGTCAATTAGGGTTTAGGATTCGGGTCCATACACCCTAACTCAGAAGGTATTCTTGATTTTTGGAGCACACTTCTAGTGTCATCTGGTCCCCAAGAACTTGCTCATCCTCTCCAAGGCCCTGAAGCATCAAATCGCGATTCACCTCCTGCTCTATATCCACAAAACCCAAAGCGCATATATGTATGTGTGTATATATACATATATATATATATATGTATGTGTATGTGTATGTGTATGCGTATGTATATACATATATATAGATGTATATATTGTATATATGTATATGTATAGAGAGAGAGAGAGAGACCTCGGTTTTTAAACAATTAACCTGTCAAAAGCACCCCTCCAAGAAGACCCTACTCCCACCGTGTAGTCGTAGTTGGATCCCTCTTCACAGGTCTTCTGGAGCGCTGCCTGCCAGAGATGTCGGTTGGTGGGGTTTTGGGTGTTGACCCCCTCTCTCAAACGAAAGAACCCCAAAACCCTTAAACCTAAACCCTAAACCCTAAACCCTGATTGAGCTTATTGCCGGAAGAAACACGAAGGGAAGAGGCATGCGCATGCTTAGAGAGAAACTCGCTTGGAGCTTGGGGTTTTAGGGCCCTGGCCCTCTCCGCAGCCGCCACAAAAGCCCCGACAGTAAAGCCTGAAATCACGTGCCTGAACCTGAGCCTCAATAAGCAGGGAGTTTACTAAGAAGCAGCTAGACAACGCCCAATCTCTGAGGTTGCCGAGTGGAGCTTGGAGCTCTTTGTGTGATAAGGGAAACTCCCGAACCCTTTTCGCCGAGCCGTTCCCTGATTTTCTAAACCCCCCCAAACCTCTCTCAAACTCAACCCAACACACCCAACCACTCCCAATGCCGCGCATGGATTCTCGTCCTGCGTTTTCAACTTGGGGTTGGTCAGAGGTTTAGGGTTCAGGGTTTAGGGTTTAGGACGTGAAGATGTAGAGCACTGCAGTTGAACAGATGCTGCAAAAGGCAGCTTGCTTTTGCGTGCCTTGGATTTCACGTTGCGCGCAACCCCGCAGCCCATGAAGCCCCGAGCCTATCTACAATGGGTTGACAACTGCGGAAATGCTGCCTCCTTACAAACCTCGCAGAACGGTACATGCAAATTTGGAGATTTCCTGCTCTCTCTCTCTCTCTCTCTCTGTCTCTCTGTCTCTCCATCTTTCCATCTATCCATCTCTCCATCTCCATATCTCCATCTCTCTCTCTCTCTCTCTCTCTCTCTCTCTCTTTCCTGATTACTGATTTCTTTCGCGTGTCAAGGGGTCGCAGTTCTTGAGGCCAACAGGACTGGGACTGGAGTACCACTCTGTCTCGCTGTCTCTCGTTCTCATCTCTCCTTCGAAGAATTTCACCGAAGCCCGAAACCAGGGAGTCGCAGAAACGGAATTGAGGACAAACTCAGGAAGAGGAAGCTCCAGGGTGGACACGGCTGCTTTAGGGATCCGACAAGCGGTCTCTTAAGGGCACGATAAGGTTGACCCAGGGGGTTTGGGGTTTAGGGTTTCGGGTTTGGGGGTTTGGGGTTTGGGGTTTAGGGTTTAGGGTTTAGGGTTTAGGGTTTAGGGCAAGCTTTATTGCCTACCTGAAATCGGCCTGAACCGAACCGCCAGGAACCGCCGAACCCATGAACCGGACCTGCAAAGCGAACCGCAAAACACCCCTCCACCACAGCCTTCCTGTGCATCCACGCCCCGCCCTCCTTTTCTTTTTCTGTTTTTCTTTTAATTGTTCTTTAAATTTTCGGGGGCGCCAGCCATTCTCCTCTGCCCAACCCTGAACCTGAACATTGAAACTTCGGCAAAGCTGTGCCTGAAGGCGGCGGAAGCAGCCATTCAGATTCCGCCTCGACTTTGTGGGTTCAGGTTGCTGTCAAGTACTGGTAAAAGCTGGGGTTTACGGCTTAGGGCTTTGGGCTTTGGGTTTAGGGTTTATGGTATGGATTACGGTTTAGGGTTTAGGGTTTGGGGTTTATTGTTGCTTGAGGCTTTAGAGATGGGTCTAGCCTGGGTTTAGGCTGTTCGGGTTTGAAGTTATTTTAGGGTTTGGGGTTGGAGTTCAGGTGGCCATATGTCAGCAGTCGCTTGGGCATTGTAGGGTAAGGCTCTTGGGCTTAGAGTTCTTGGGCTGGAGACATTGGGGTTGACTTACATGATTTGCCCTTGACGTTGACCGGAATGTTACGATACAAGAGGCCCCAAACCACAATCATGCTTCAAGCCCAGATTCTGACTCATAGCCGCCCTATGCTCCGACTGATGGAACTGATCAACATTCTGGGCACTTGTCAGAGCTGCAGTGTAGATTTTGGCTGTTGGAGGGCATGTGTCAAGTAAGAGCCTTTTGGGCCTGTGGGGTTCAAGGTCACAAAAACCCCAATCCGCCAGCCTCTCTACCCGCAAAAAACCCCTAAACACCCAAACCGGCAGCGTTTGCAGAAAGACAGGACTGTGACCCTCAACCCCATCTAGAGACTAGCTATAGGTTGTTCAGTTCGCCCCCCCACGCCGGGGCGAGAAAAAAACCCACAAAGACAGCGCGAGTCTCGCGCATGATGTCTTGCGCATCCTGGGGTGGAGGTCCCAGGTCGTCGCCTCGGAAAGAGGGCGTCAGAGCTCTTAGGGTCGAGCCACAAAGCCTAATCTCTAAACGCTATAAACCCTGAACCCTACCGCGTTTGTCTGCAAGCTACCACGATTCAACAGTGGCCCTAAACCCTAAGCCCTACACCCCAAACCTTAAACCCCTACCACGGTGAGGGTCCCTCCTGAAGATGCTCCTCCCAGGATTCGTGCGGGCTGAGTTGTAAGTTTTGGCACACCGTGGGTCCCCTGAAGCCTCAACCAGCGAATGGCTTAACAACCCGAGCAACAGGCTGCATCTGAGAACTCTGAACCCTAAACCCGTAACCCTAAACCTTAAACCTTAGCCCTAAAACCTAAACCCCAAGCCCTCAACCCTCAACCCTAAACCCTAAGCCCTAACCTAACCCTTGCATTGGCGCCTTGTATCTCTGCGAACGCATACTGGGAGTCTCCCAGGAGGGTCTGGACCTTGGGCTCACCATAGGGTTTCTGCTTCAGGGGCACATTTTTGGGGTTTGGGGCTTTGGGCAAGGTGTTTGACGGGCTGGGGTGTAGGCTGTCATGACTGAGGGGATAGGAGATTCGGGGTCAGTATCCCCCAAACACGAACCCCTAAACCCTAACCCTAAACCCTAAACCCAAAACCCAAAACCCAAAACCCAAAACCCAAAACCCTAAACCCAAAACCCTAAACCCTACATTTATGGACTTCATCTGAACAATCTGCAGCCGAAGCTCTCGACTCTTAAGTTCGAAAACCTTAAGCGAAATCCGATGACCCCTGACGTTTTGCAGGGGGTAGGGCTTGCTTATAGGTTAAGGGTTTAGGGTTTAGGGTTTCGGGTTTCGGGTTTAGGGTAGGGGCTGCGGGAAGCAGCCTCTGGACACTCAAGCTGAGCTAGGTGCGAGGTCCAAGCGCCACCAGTCTTTGACGCCCTCGGCCTTCGAACACTGGGCGGGGGCGTCGGGCTCCGCGGATTTAGGGTTTGGGGTGTGGGGTTTAGGGTTTAGGGTTTAGGGTTTAGGGTTTAGGGTGTAGGGTGTAGGGTTTAGGGTTTAGGGTTTAGGGCTACTAGACTAAGGCCACACATTGACAGCTGGACTGTAGGGTTCAAAGCATACGTCGCTAGTAGTCAGCAGCAGGCTGGCCTCCAATCCTTCAGGCTGAATCCCTACATCCTCTCAACCCAAAGACCCCTACACCACGTGTGCCTTGCACAAAACCCTGAACCCTAAACCCTTAATCCTAAACCCTAAACCCTGGACCCTAAATCCTGAACCCCAAACCCTAAACCCTGAACCCTAATCCCTGAACTGCGCTGTGCTCAGGGAAATTACCACATGCCATCGGGGTTTATGGTGAGAATTTGATGCCTGAAGTCCGCAAGCCTGTCCAGGCACAACTACCTGAATAATGGCCATATCATATCAGATCATACCATATCATACCATATCATATCATATACACGCACATATATATATATATACATATATATATATATATGTAAGTGTTCGTATATTAACCGCGAGCCCGATTGAAAACCGATTGAAACGATTGAAATTCAATCGGGGGCCGGATTGGAGATTGAAGATTGAAGATTCCCAGCAAAAGTTTTCCGGGAATCTTCAATCTTCAATCCGGCCC